>JALKBU010004900.1:0-199560 GCA_023091735.1 Trichomonas tenax
GCCACAACTACTCATAATGAAGTCTTCTTTGGCTTCCAACATTGAGTTCAATCCATTTCAACCTATTGACACTTTTCCATTTTTCCCGCGCAATCACGTCACTTTCCTTTATATTTGACATTCTGACACTATATGCCAAACATAATTTACATGTTAGAAAAGCACGTTGTTCTATTTTGTCCCAGTCCCATAAATGACCTAATATTTCATGTGTTGTTCATATTTATATTCAAGTTAATAATTTTGCAATTCTAATACCTCTGATCTGCCGACCTTTCTCTAAATTTTGTAAATTTCAAAAAATGTTGGAGATTTTGGAAAAATTAGAGAATGATATATGAAAGTTACAGGAGTGTTATATTATGCCATATTTTAACATCAGCTAAACCTGAGATTCCGACTTTTTTCACATAACCTTTTGTTTTATTGTCAAGAAGGCCACAGACGGATTCAGGGGAGTGCATGTTTGCGAATAGTGTTAAAGAAAATCTCCCATCAGGAATAACCGTTGTATGACATTTTTTTCATGACATCGATTTTTCGCATGACAGTCAATGGCGGACAGTCCATTCCGATCGAATTCAAGGAATACATGATGGTTACTGTCTCTAAAGGCATTTTAATCACTCGTCCAGATCCATCGAGGCCAGTAATCGTTACAATCAAATACCGCTCCATTGGCGATAACGGAATTTCCTCGTTCGAGAAGGAAGAGCAGTTATGCAGATTCGAACCAGGACAGACAGATGTCGTCATTGAAAATATATACTACGATACACAAAATCCAGAAATTAGAATTCCAGAGGGTTGTATGGTAAAGTTTGAAGGTATCTTCACTTCTTCAGAAATGTTTGCAGATCACGACGAAGAGGAAGCATCTTCATCTGAGTCTCATGATGAAGAGGAAGATGAAGATTTCCAGGCAGAGGAGTCGGATTAAAGTATTTAAATTATTGAAATACATTTTTACCTTCCAAGTACGTTGTCAACTAAATACAAAACACACTAAATGATGAAATTAAATTAGTAATTATTATTTTTTATAGCGTCAATCGTTTCCACAATAAGTTTCAGGCCATGGATATATTCATAGGATTGTTCTAAAATACCCTCGATTCATGTCTTCATGTTTAAGATTATTTCGATGATGAATTAAAAGCATGCCATGTAAACATCCATTATGACACATAAAGTATCTTTTTGTCATCTAAATTTTTGTCAAATAAAATCAATTTTTGACAAATAAACGTAATAAATGTAATTTTACCAGAGATTAAAGATTTAGTTGGTATAGCAGTATATTAGCATTTTTATTGTATAAAAATGTGACATTGATGAATGATAAAAATCAATATCTTGATCAATCAATCCATGTTGATCCTCCAATGAAGATTGACAAGCAGCCAAGTTATGCGTTAAGCCAAGCAAGACAAAATAATGAAAAAGAAATTAAATACGAAGTTCAATCTTTAAATCGTGCAAAGAAGTTTATTGATTCAATTTCAATGAATTCAAGAACACTTATAAACGATAGCGATGCTACTCCTGTAATACAAAGCCAACTTCGCCCATTGATTTCAGGGATTGAAGCAAATTATCCAAAATTAATTGCCGCATGCACTCAATTCTTCGCGTATATTACTGAAAAGCGTAAGAAAGGATCTCGTATTGCATTTTCTACAGGCCCTGTGTTACCCACAATGAAAGAATTTTCGAGCTTCTGGGATCCTTTTGTTACTTCAATTCATGACTTTTCACAACGAAAACAGCTTCCACACACCAAAGAGATCAGTGTTAGGTTTCAAGGTATTATGTTATCACTTGATACAATCCAAAAATATAACTCTGAAAGAAAACATCCGAATGCAGCGATCACTGCGTGTATTCAAAGCATGAAATCGCTATGCACAAGGTTGTCTATGAGCTGCTTAGAGTTATATCAAAATCCTGCTTTTCCAAACTTCAAAGGCGCTGTTATGGAGCTTTACATCAAAGACGTTGATAGCTTTCAGCAAATTTTAATGGATGCGTTCAGAAACGAGTTGGTTCAATGTGGTCTAACATCAAATGATTACCAGCGTGTTAAAATGACCATTGTTGGTAATATAGGATTAATCAATAGTGCTTTGAAAGCGTCTTTCAAGTTTTCTAGTGATGTCAATCATATTTGGGATGAAATTTTGGCTTTCCAGAAAGAAACCCAGTGGGTGATTGACGAAATTTATAGTAAGTTCTGCGTTTTTAGGCAGGAAGGATATGAGGGCATTCCAGAAGAAGTTCCTGAACAAAAGAAAGGGCGAAAAGAGAAAGAATTGCCAAAAGTTAAGTCTTTAAGTAAGATTGTTGAATTCGTTGGTGGTGAAATCAGTTCATCCCTGGCAGTAATTGACTTAGAGCCAAGATTGAGAATGTTCTTAAGGGAAGTTCTTCCATGTTTGAATCAAACATATGATCCTGAAGGAGATGCACTTGAACAACTTTTACTTGTAGAGAAAAACATAAGGTCATTATCAGATACAATAAATAAGCAGTCAGTAAGTATCAAGGAAAATGACACACTCCTCGAAGAACTCAACAATGAATTATACGAGAATCAGGTTGAGTTTGATAAGAAACTTCAATCTGCAAAACAAGTAAATTTAACTAATATCAAATCGATCGAAGATTTAAAGAACGAACTGTCAAAAATCAAAAAAGAGAATGAAGAATTCTCGAGCAAATTACGAGAAAAGGAAGAAGAAATTGAAAAACTTAAACAAAAGGAAGATCCAGAGAAATACAAATCATTTTTATCTGAAATGAATACAAAATTGTTAACATTTTTCAATGTAGAAGATTCACCATTCGATTTTGATAAATTTTCTGGAAACATAGATAAAGTTATTAAATTAACAAGCAATCCTATCAAAGAGACTCCATTACCACGCCCGGAAAATGTTTTACTCACAGAGCAAGAACCAGATAAAGAAATTGCAACACATGAAGAAGATAAGAAAGAAGAACTAGAAATTATTCAACCAGAAGAGAAGAAAGTCGAAGATATTAAACCACAAGAGTCGCAAACAGGCACTCCTATACAAACCAGAAAAAGAACAAGTATTCTTGCATTTTCACCAACTTCAAACCTTAAGAACGATGAAGAAAAGAAACCACAACGAGCTAGAAAAATGACTCTTCAGCCCACAAGAGCAGCGAGTAGTGTTAGCGACATGACAAGGCGTGAAGAATTTAACTATGAGAAACTACGTCCAACTCTTGAATTGTTAGATATTCTTTCTGGACTTGATTCAACAAATTCCAAATTGCAAAGTTTGGGTAATTTCAAAGATTTGATTCAAGAACGATGCAACAAAATCCAAGACGTGTACAATATTCATTATGACAAACTCAATGAAATGGAAGAAGAAATAGCACATTGCCAAGAGCAATTCGTGGAAATAGGAATTATCAATCAAAATTCCGCTGATTCACTTCGAATTTTGATTGAAAAATATAAATCTCAAGTTGATCCATTAAACAATGAAATTAAAGATTTGAATAATCAATGTTCACAGAAAGATGCTGACTTCAAAACATTGATATCAAGAATTAAAGCACTGGCCAAAGCTTCAAATGTCGAGTTTGATCCAAAGAGTGATGTCCTTGAAATTATGGAGAAGATTCAAGAAAACAACACCAAGCATACCAAAACATATCAAAATCTAGAAGATACAATAGATAAACTCAGAAAGTCTATACAGGACATCGAAACAAGATTATTAGCAGTATCATCTGACAAAATTGACGAAAATGCGGATGATGATTCCATCATTAACAGCATCAATTCAAGGCTTGACATTTTACTGGAATCTTCATATTCAGAGGATTTCATTCGTGTTTCACAAATCAACGAGATTTTCAAGAATGTGGTTGATATCAGGAATAGGACACCATTGGACTATATGAAATCGTTTGTTATTGATTATGAAAAGTGCAGGAAGTCAATTAATTCAGTTCAGAAATTCCGACATTTCATTGAGAAGATTGATAGAAATCAGCCTCTAACGACTGATATAATTAAAGAGATGAATGATATAATTGCTGAAATTAACTCAGAGGCAGAAATTAAGGACATAGTAATTACAATTAATGAACTTTTCCTTCTTTTCTGTAAAAAATTATAAATTGTTATTTGATTAAAACTAATTTTAAAAATATGTGAGTGTGGGTATTAAAATGTATCTTGATGTATTGAAATATCATTGTTATTTTTGTTTTAGAATGTAGTTTTCCAATTTTGAATTTAGCTCGAATCACTCCGAGCTCTGCTATCAACAGAGTGTTATTTTTCATTGCTAAACTCTTTGATACTGATCTTATTAATATCTTTGAAATGATTGTTTGATTCTTGCAATAGAATTTAATATGGAATATGATGCCCAGGTTCTAGATTTATATTATGGCACCTCTAGGAAAGATGGAATTATGTTTTTAGGTTCAGGTTTTACAATTTTTTAAATCAGATTAAAATCTATTAAATTTTGTACTGTTAATATTTTAAAAAGTGAATTCCGATGACAATGCATTGCCTTGCGAAGAATATTTTTCATGTTTGATTTGGAAGGTTTCGTCACTTTTCAAAAACAGAAATGGGCTGCTTTTGCTCTAAAGACGAATTAACATTGGAATTCAGAAGCTTTCCACGCAGCACTGTTTCATCTGTTGCTGACGGAGGAAAAGTACTTGGCCAGAATTATCTGGAGCCGCCGTTATTAAAGGAAGTTAATTTTGCAGTTATTAGCGACGATGCAGAGCTCATAAACGACGATGAAATTAATCAAATATTAGAAGAAGACAGTGACGAATAATGAACTTTAGTTGTTTATTTTTAGATAATGTTTCTCAAACCTATTTACATGCGTTATAAGTACTATATTAAATTATACGTTATAAAACTTTATTCTACATTGTATTAACGTTCTTATATTAAGTTATATATCTGAATTATCATTAATATCACAACAAAAGGTCATAAGTAATGAATTGGAACTACATTGTTGCGGGAAAGTATTAAACTTAATGAGTTTATACTATTCAAAAAAATTAATTTAATTGATATTTATTTTTTATTATCAACCTTAATGTGTTAACAAAAATATAGTAGTGGATGTTCTTAGTTGTTTACCTTAAATAAAAACATGGAAACCAATTTATACGTTTGAAATATTTGCAATTTCTTCGATTTTATCAATTTCTTTATGTTTTTAAATGTGTCAATATATTGCATTATTGTTCGTACCATCAAAATCGAAAAACAAAAACCTGATCAAAATGTCAAAATCTATGTCAAATGTCAAAAACAAAATTTGGATGTTTCTTTTTCTTTTTTTTTAATGTATGATACGCAATGTCTCAATATTTCACTATGTGAAAGCATAAATTGTGTATATGCAGCTATCCCAAATCTTGTATATGATAAAACTAATATATCAACATTTGTTCTACATCAATTTAATGATACCAAGACATATACGATAGATATTAACGTAGTTGGAACAATATTTCACGAGATTTCACTCAACGGAGCTTCAAATTTTAATCAAATACGTTTTTTTGGAAAAGAATCAAATATCGACATAATTATTTTAAAAATAAACGAAATTATAGACACAGATCTTGTTTTTGATCATGTTGGAGTTGCATTTGATGCTGGAGACAGTAATTCTATTACAATATCGATTTTGGTCCTAATTAATTGCTATTACTTTACATCCACAGCGAAAAATCTTTTCTGCAATGATTTATCTGTACTGCTCGAGAGCATGATGGCCTTTAGCTTCATAAAGTGTGAACTGATTCCACTTTTTGATACTCGTAAGACATCAATTACAAGCAATTACACTCTAAGTCTTGATATCCCTAATACATCGGTAACTGTATTTGACATTCCCGATCTGAAAACATTCGGATTTTTTGATAATAGATTGAGGCATCAAAAATAACCTCGTTGAAAGTCGCGATTTTTTCTAGAACTAATACTTCTAGACAAGAAGGCGAACTATTCATAGCGGATATCGGAATTATTTTCTATGCTGCATCTGTTTCAATTGTCAAACACATAGTATACCCTCTACGTCACTAAGATAATTTTAATATTACTTTCAAAATATGTGTTTTTAGCAAATTATATTGTTGAACAATCTCTTATGGTTGGAAAACAGCACCTCGAATATCAAAGTTAATATCAACAAATTGATGTCTATAAATAACTACAGATTTTTGGTCAACTCATGGAATTTGTTATATGTAGAGGATATGTACACAGTAAGTCCCATTAACTACGCATCAAAACTAAATAATTTCAAAAACCTTCATATTAAACAGGATTACGGACCAGAAATCAACTTCTTTAACCCAGAAAGTAACAAAACAGCAATCAATTTTGATCTGGCCTTCTCCATATTCAAGTTACCTAAAATAAAAATGACAGATGGAAGGTATGAAGATATGCATATTAATTTCTACCCTATTTCAAAAGAGTCGGAGTTATACGAATCAAAATGTATTAAGGCTAATCCAAGCCTGTACCTAAAGCCATACCCTAAATATGTGGGGACTCGATAGCATGCAATTCATGGGATGTTAAACTTGCCACAAAGTTACCATTTTGGTCTGATTATTATCGGCTTAAATGCATGGAATATGAAAACACAACATGTCTAGTTGGTAAACTTGATGAATCATATCAAACTAGACATCTCTATCTATATATTGTTGTTTTTTCATTGATCCTAATTGTTTTTATTTTCTTTATGTTCATCCTTTGTTTGAGATTAATTTTCTACAGTTGCTTTACGAAATCAAAACGTGATTATTATAGAAGTCCATTCTCCTCAGCTGGGGGTGTTATGTTATAAAATGTATTTATGTTCTTTACTTTCAAATTAAGATATATATATATAATTTTAATTTTTTAAACCTTAGCATAACATCATACGAATAAGTTCCATATGCAAGGTGGTATATTGATCATAAGAGATACGCTCCAGGTCGTGGACATTGAGTTCTTCTCGAGAAAAAATTTTAAAATGTCATGTAAATATTTTTTGTCATGTAAAATGTCAATCAAAGTAGATAAAGTTGCCGATCATAAAATTTAGGTGAAAAGTGACTAAATAAAATGTTAGCGATTTTCCTGCTTGGTTACACGATCACAGGCAAAGGCACGCTCAAGAGGATATTTGCCTCTAATTCTAAGTCTTTTGGTTTTGAAGTTGGTGGAACATATAACCTTACAGCGACAAATTTGGCGATTCCCAAATTAATGATGGGCTTGATTACAGAATCAGATTACATAAAGCTAGATGTTGCTTCTTTAGATGTATCTAATTGTACTGATGACGATATTCCCAGCATTTCTACTATTTATCAAGTTTACAACATATCTTCGAAGTCTGACATCGTCAAATTAGCAGGAACCATTGAAAAGAAGGATGTTTACTATGTATATTATTATGGTTGCTATAACAAAACTTTTTCATTCTCATGGGATCACATGTTGAAGAACCCAGATTCTTATATTGACTATCGCTACAAGCCTTTGTATACAATTGCACCAATTATTCTTAGTATCGTTGGTGTATTATTTATTATTTGGCTTATTAATTGGTTTATGAACTTCTCTGTTCAAATTTACATTCACTACATGTTCACTGGTACTCTTGGTGCTATAGTTTTGAGTTCAATTGGCTATTTAGCCTATATTTACATTGCAAAGAATTATTCCACCCCAATCTTCGGCTATGTTGTATTCTTTGCCACTGCAATCATCAAATACATTGTATTATTAGCTACTATTCTTATGGCCTCTAAAGGCTGGTGCATTCTCATCGATACAGTCAAATACTGCGAATTCTTCACATCTTTTATTTATTCAGCATGTGCTATTGCAGCATTTGCAGTTGTTGCCTATACAAACTTTGTAATGATGATTCAAGCTATAATTGTCGTAATAGGACTTATCTTCTTCATTTTATACATGCATTCACTTATAACATCTATCAACAAGCTTAACATAATGATACTTGCTCACATGATGGTTATTCAGCAATATGGAATCGATCCAACTTCAACACCACTCGAACAAAAGAAGAAGATGTACCGACTATTCAATATTCTACTTATTTCTATAACAGTTTGTATTCTTATATACCTTGTTGTTAGTACCTTTGTTGATACAACATTTTGGATTGGTGATTTAATGAAATCAATTATTGAAATATATTTCATGGTTGGTATTCTCTTCATTTTCCATATTAAGAGTACGGATGGTGATGGCTATACAAGAATCAATGATTCGCAAGATCCAGGAGAAGAATTCTCTCTTGCCGATATTGAAGCAGCACAACAGGGTGATGGACCAATTACCCCAGGCCAAGGCATACAGTGGCGTTCTGGTATGAAATTACCAACAAAGCCTCAGATTGTTGAAACTCCAAAGCAAATCAGTATCGAGTCTCCTGATGGTGTTGAAGAGATTGAAATCACCCCAGGATCCTATAATGACAAAGCATAAAGGGGATATGTGATGTAATGATTAAACAAACTATTATTATGAATTATATTTTTCTTAACTGTTTTCCAATACTCTCAATACAAATGGCACTATGTTTTTAAATTTCCATGATTATAGTTTGTCTATTTGAACTTTTATAAATCTTTAAAATGGTAGTGTATCACAGGCGTTAAAGTAAAGTAAATGAAACAAAATACATTGGTTTTATTCAACTATTAATATAATAATCAAATTATATAGAAACATCCGAATTATTGGTCACTATCGCTTAATTTTGAGGCGTAAGCATTGATTTCAGCATCTGTAAGTGTTTCTGGATCCGAAATTATATCAGAATTAACCTCAGCCGCAGGTGCAAAAAGCGGAATATCGGAATCGGACCTTGCATCGACTGGAATGACATCTATTGGATTTGCTTTTGGAACGTGAAGGTTTGCATAAAAATCATTTTGCTCAGTAAAACGAATTGAACAACAGTGCCCCATAACTCTGCAATAAAAAGTGCCAATTAAGAAAAAAAATTGTAAACAAAGGTGACAAAATAAAATGGATCCAGATTTTGGAATCCGCACTTGGTATCTCAAGCCCTCCTTCTATTTCAAAATAGTTTGGGCCTTGTTCAGCCTTTCCATCATAATTTACAACATTGTTCTCTTATGGATGACACATGATGGCTATTTCAACAAGGCAGTTGGCACAGGCCCAAATACATTGGCTGCTTTCATCTTCATTTTCGTTTTAATTTCCATTACTGGAAATATTATCACAAACTTTAAGCTTATTCCGAAATTCCACAAATATATCCTTTACGCTTCATGTGGAACAACAGTTTTCACGATGCTTCTTGGTATAATCTATGCCTCCGTCTACGGAAACAATACCTATGAGGACCAGGCGGATACAAAGATTTTCAGCTACATGTTCAAGTATCCAAATAACCCAGAAACAATCTGGTTCAAGAATCACGTTTCTGGTACAGACTTTGGTGCTGTTTACGATTATGCTGATCATAGATGCACTGGTGCAGGTGAGGCTCTTCTAGGTCTTTTGATTACCTGGTTTATCCTTCAATGCTTCCTTTTGTTCTTGTTCCTTCAGGAAAATGAACTCGCTGGTTACGCTAATGCTGAACCCCTCAATCAAGGCAACGAAGAAAACTATAGCAAATAAACATTGAGGTTTAAGTTTTTCTTATTCCTTAACTGATAATTATTTTGATATACAGAAAATATTTTTTAAAATATTCTTTATATATAATTAGATTTCTCGGGACCTTTTCGATATCAACTGATAGTTATATATGCAACTGCTTTACCAAATAAAAATTGGTGATTAATCGAGAAAATGCTGTTTGTCTAAAATGAACATTCTTTGATCAATATCTCTTTATCTGTGAGTAATATAGAAAAGTGCAAAGGTAACATATATGTAATTTTAAATAGAGATTAGAATGAATTGTATTTTGTAACATTTTGTTGAGTTTTTGCGATTTGCTAATAGTTCATTTCTTCGAATATTTGTTTTTATGCCTGGCTTATGTTCGACTTTCCCTCCCACTTCTTGGGGTGAGGATGGCCAAGGGGTCAAAACATCATGTTATCGGTAAATGAAAAGATCAGAGATTGACATTTCGAAATCTAGATTTTGGCAAATTTTATCATAAAAATTGCTGACTACATAGATTGTACATTCTATTTTCCTTCTTAGAATGTGATAAAAAGGTGTTAACGGTCGAAATTTAATTTTGACATGTAAAATCAAATCTGACATATTCCAAAGTTCAAATGATGTATTGATGTTTTTGCTCTATATATGTATATTATTCACTCAAAGTCTGCCTGATATTATTCTTGAGATTTGCCGATTTATTTGCTGTGTAATCTAAGAAATATGACGATATTTATGTCGAAGAATATAATACCTAATGAATTCATGACGGGAAAAGCAGTCAATCAAGCTTTATTTGCAGCTTATATCAATGATAATAAAAATACCCTCTAATTTTGCTATATTTATTAAAATCATGACAAAAGCTAGTGCATACAACACATTTTTGCTGAAAATGGCTAATTACATGTTTCCCTATATATAACTTTTAAATATCTATTATTTAATTTTTGATGAAAGCCCTTTTTTACAAGTATTTTAATATTTTGAATAAATTATAACTGGAAATTTATGAAAAATATACTCATTAAATCCATTATCACACTCACAGTTTAATAGTGGTCTTAATCAAGATGAGCTAGATCATTGATAGATAAAGAATAGAGCGATATAGGCCTTTCCAGTAGTTTGATATCTTCTCATATATTTATAATTGGGTGGATCTTTGTGATCTATGCAAAAGCACATTAATTTTGTTATTAAAATCCATATCTGAAACTTGTTTATCCCTATCTCGATGGTTGTTAAATATCATCTGGAAATGTCGATTGAGATGCATAACAATTTAATCATTTTTGTGTGCAAAAACAATTCACTGAAGGAATAGGTTATGAGGAATTGGAAAAAATGTCTCAGATTTTTTCGAAATTTTTCAAGATTTCGAAATTTTGCAAAATCATTTCTTTTTATTGTGATATACGGAATATTCACCAATTAGATTATATTTACCCGAAAGTCAAAAAAATGTGGTAAGACCACGGTGTTTTACAAAAACTGCCTTAGCCACTTTCTTGATCTAATGGCTGCTAATATTTTCATTGGCGATCTTCCATATAACATAGGTGATACCTTCCTTAAGAACTTCCTTGGTGAATCCGGTACTGCTCCACCAACAAGTGTCATTCTTAAACAACACCAAGTTCTCAAATACTCCTTCGCTTTCGTCACATACGACAACCACGAAGAAGCAGCCAAGGCCATTCGCGAGCTTAACTACACAAAGCTCGACGGTAAGCCAATTCGTATCTTGTGGGCCGACGCTGAGACAAAGAATCTCATCAGGTCCGGCAAGGGCGCTCTCTTCATCAACGGCCTTGATGAAAGCATCGAGGTTTCCCAGCTCCATGATGCCTTCTCTAACTTTGGTGAAATCATCTCCTGCAAGATCCCATTAAGTCAATCAAAGTCCCGCGGATATGGTTACATCCAATTCAGAAGAGAAGAAGATGCTGAGAAGGCTAAGATCGAGCTCTCTGAAGCTTCCATCAATGGTAAGCCAATCAGCATTGAGCCATACAGAAAGCACAGCAGGAAGAACCCAGAAGATGACTACAAGAACGTTTACATCAAACCACTCCCAATCGATCAATTCAAGACAGACAACGATCTCAAAAAGATATTCGAGCAGTTCGGCCCAATCCAGAATCCACACCTTCAGCTTGATGCTAATGGCCAGCCACTCGGTTTCGGTTTCTGCAACTTCGTTAACCACGAGGATGCTGTCAAGGCCGTTACAGCGCTTAACGGCAAGAAAATGTTCGGCGTTGAACTTCAGGTCAACCGCTCCATGACAAAGTCTGAGCGTCTTGCATTCAACAACCGCAACCATCTTGAAAAGATGAACAAGTTCGCTAAGGAAACAGAAGGCCGTAACCTCTACGTTAAGGGATTCTCCAAAGAGGTCACAGACGAGGAGTTCAACGCCTATTTCGCCAAGTGGGGTGAAATCGAGCGTTTTAAGATCGAACGTGATGAGCACCGTGAGTCCAAGGGCTTCGGTTATGTCCTTTACAAGACAAAGGAAGCCGCTCAGCGTGCTATTTCCGACGCTATCCTCGAGCCACTTCACGGTGATAATCCATACCTCGCTATCTGGAAGACAAAGACAATTCGTGGCCGCGAGAAATCTAAGAAGGCTGTCCCACATGCACCAATTGCTCCAGAGATGGCTATGACCCCAATGGCCATGACACCACGTCCATTCGTTCCAAACCCAGATGATCCAAAGGAGCAATTGAAGCAGAAGTTAATTGCTCTTGGCCTCAGAGGCAAGGACCTCAAGGAAAGGCTTTCTTCAGTTTCCGAAATTCAGGCTAAGAAGCTTGGTGAAGATAATGATTTCTTCAACAGGTGGTACGATCTCAACAAGAAGATATAAATTTGATTTTGATACAATAAAGATTAAGATTACATATTATCTTAAAATCGACCTTCCTATTTGTCTTAAAGGTGCACTTCGACCAATTTAACACCCTCTCAAATTCTAAAGTTATTTTGTTTTTATTGGGAAAAATGCGAAAATAAAAATAGAATTTTTTTTTAACTTTTCGAGTAAATATATATCACAATGGTAATATCAAATATGCTCCATGATAAAAAAGATCCAAAACTTGATTTAAATCAGATTTTGGAAATATATTTTTTATCGGCGAAGTGCACCCTTAACCCCAAACAACTGAAAAGCTATGTGACATTTTTGTAAACCTCAGAAAGACAACTTAATTCATATTGACTTGGTTAGTACGCATTAAGAGAAACAAAAAGATATGATTTCTAACATTATAAGGCTTTGTAAAATCCGACGCTAATCTCATTTTTTTTCTGAAATGAGTGGGTCTGTCCTGAAGGAAGGCTGGGGCACGAAAATGGGCGGCTTTTGGAAGACTTGGAAGAGGCGTTGGTTCGTGCTCACAGATGGGATTTTGGAGTATTCCAAACAACCGGGCGTTTTACCACAAGGAACTATAAACATTTTAGAGTCCCTCGACATCAGACCGTCAAAGGACTGCAAGAAGCAGCCAGCTTTTGAGATTGTCTGCCCTCATAGAACTTATTATATCGTCACCGATAGAGAAAGTGAAGTCGGTGAATGGGTCCAGGTCCTTAATAACGTCAGGCTGAATAAAGTCGGGAACAAGACAAACAAAACACCGTCAGATTACCAAATCATCAGATACCTCAAACATGGAATACATTCGACTGTTTTGGAGGTCAAAGACACAACAAATGATAAAACATACATCGCCAAGCGTTACCCGATAGAATCTGCGAATAATCAGCAAAAAATTATCGAAAAATACAGAAATTCTCTTCTTGGAAAGGACATTCCATATGTTTGCAAGCTCGTTGACATAGTCCAGGATGAAGAGTGCATATTGTTCATATGTGAACAAATGTCTACAAATCTTCAAAATGTGATCCGAAAGAACCAAATTGGATCTCAAATTGCAGACTCATTGTTCGGAGAAATACTCACTGGACTCAAAAATCTTCACCAATTAGATATAGTTTATGGAGATTTTCATATTTCAAATGTTTTAATCGATTATCATGGTCATATTTCACTTTCGTTACCAGGGTTCATCTTCCCAATGAATCCCAATCAAGAAAGATATATTGCATATATGTCTCCTGAATACATTAATTCACAGCCGATTTCACCAAAGTCAGATTTTTGGTCAGCTGCAGTTATTTTGTTCCAGCTCTATGCAGGCTATGTACCATTTGTCTCGTGTGATATCGAGTCATTAAAACAGGAGATAAATAATGCGATCTATTTTCCAAACATGATTCCTGTCGAAAAGCAGGAGAAGCTGAAGAAGGCGCTTGATCCAAAGTTAGAGGAAGGTGCCCTTAACGATTCTACGATTCAGCTCTCAAATGTTGATTCGCCAACATTTTTAGTTGATCATATTCCAAAGCAATCTGATAACAAGAAGCCTCTAGACCTCCAGGATTCGAACACAATTTTGATTATATTTTCAAAAGGAAGCGCTTTTGTTGATGGATTCTAATTTTTTTTTGTATTTTCAAAACATAATGTTCATAAGCGATTAAAACAATTTATACAAATATTAATTATTGGATGATTTCTTTTTCGGAACTTCAAAAGGTTTATCATCCTTGATAGAGTCGAAAACGGAATCGAAAGTAAATTCGTTTTCCAAAGATTCCCATATTTCCTCACCGATAGAAGGAAGCGATGGAAGTGGGAAAGCCCACTTATCAGCTGACGAAGATGTTTTACGGTGTTTCTTCCTTTCCCTCAAACTTCTAATTGGAATATCTGCTTGGTTATCATTTTGAGGTAATGTCGGAGGCTCAACATTTAAGTCGCCAGCATTGGCTATTGTTGACCTCATATTTGAAACATCACCGCCATCGCTCATGCATTGGGGATCTTGAACATGATCTAGCATTTTCGGTGATATAGGAACGGATCTATTTCGTCGTTTTGAAGACATCGGGGCAACATAATCATCTTCTTGCTCATCAACAAATATAGAAACATGCTTCCGCATTCTAGGTGACTGCGGTGCGTTTGTCCAATCAATCTTTGTCTGGATCTTCTGCCTTCTACGTTTTGTCTTGTAAGGACGAAATAGTTCTTTTGTTGGACTTGGAATGACAATATCTTCAGCAGGCTGAGCAGTGAAATTGAAAATTTCTGCCGATTTTGCATATCCAAGTTCGAATAATCTTTTGTTCGCATCAAGACTGCGGAAATTGTTATACCCTATACCAGTTGAGTCAATGTAGCTTGGAAACCTTGGTTCTCTTTCATCGAGGAAAACAGACAAGGAATTAATATCATTGTCATTTGTTGAATTCAAGTTCATGGTATTATAAAATTCCAATAACAAGTTATCCTTATCTTCCTCAGCTTGTGACGCAATGAGTATAGCATCTGTTAAAGGAAATGATAAAAAAACTTGACTATTAGCCGTAGCTTCTAGGAACTCTTTGAAGACAGGGAGAGATTCAGGATATAATCCATCTGCAACTAAGACTTGAAGATTCGATTCGAGTAAGTCTTGAACAAATATAATGGAGTCATCTCCACCTCCGTTATACGATACATCCAAGTAATATAAGTGTGAGTTCATTACTGCTTCAACAATCACAGAAATCAGTGATTCTAAAACCATATATTTTCGACCTCTAATCGAGAGAGATCCCAGGTTTGAAGCACTACTGATATAATATGCGAATTGCTGGACAATATCAGGAGTGGAAGATCGAAAGCAGTAATTAACAGATAAATATGATAAATCCTCATTGGCGAGAAGAAAATCAATTAAATTTTTGTTCACTGGGTTTTTATCCCAAACTAATGAGCAAACTGTTCTTAGGGTTGTTTGCTGAAGATAATTAAAGAAACAGTCCCAATCCTTTGCTGTGGACTTTGCATTGATAGCTGATATCCTCACACTTTTTTCTTGATAGTTATTCTCTAGCATCTTAAAAAAGTGTGTCATTCCTTCGTCCATCCATTCAATATTATCTACACATATTGATTCAAGATTTGGGGGTAATGTGGTTGAGTCTAACGAAGCAACATCGATATTATTATTTGCAGATAAATTTATCGATGTTAAGTTTGATAATTTATATTTGGATATAGATGACAACACATCAGCAATATCCAGGTCGCATTTTTCAAGAGAAAGAACGCGAATATTTGGTATATTTGGAAAGATTAAAGAGAGTCGAATGTTTGATGAGAAATCTAAATTCAGATATATCAATATATCTCCAATTCGACTATTTATGAATTCGTTACAGAAGAATTTCATGTTTTCATCAAGAATCGCTTTCTGAAAGCCTAAAGATCTGATTTCTTTTGCAATCACAACTTCTTTCAAATGATTTAGTTGTGAATCTGAAAAGGCTGAGTTTGAAAATGTTAATCCTTGGAGATTTATATTATTATTTTTCATTATATGATTGAGATAAACATTAAACGATCCTGTGGCTTTTCCGTTTATATGTATGTGTTGCAAATTTGACTTTTCACGTGATATATATGAAGCTTGATGAAAAAGATCAAATCCTTGTATTTTGTTGAGTTCAACACTCACCACATTCTTTATCAGCGGAAGAATGTCGCAAAGTATCGGAAGTATCGACTTTTGATTGTTAAATTGTCGAAGAGAGACAAAAGTCTGTGAAAATATTAGGAAAACTGTTAAACTAATTTGTATCTCGTGATTCCACTCTATGTTTTTTAGTTTAGAAAATATGTTTGCACGTGAGAGAATTGATTCTGTGGTTGGTTCAAAAATTATATTTTTGTATGGTGTAAATCCAAGAGAAAGAAGTTCATTTGGCTTTAGAATTCGCTGAATTGCTTCTGATATTGCCATCAGTATCTGATTAATTTCTTCAGAGAAGCAATTAAATTTGGTATTTCCAAAACTTAACTGTATATTGTATGCAGAATACTTAAAATCAGATATCTCTAGCCATGGAAACTGATATAAAAGTTTCGATTCTGCAATTTGGTAGAATAAAATATAAGGTGATGTGCAAATGATGATCAAATCAACAGCATTTTTGGCCAATGATATCTCTTGGACTATACCAACATACGTAGGCTCCAGACCTTTATCCTTTGCATCCGAAATAGCAGAGGAAAAAGTCATTCATTCACGTTTATTATAAAAATGAAGGGGTTTGATATTAAATAAAAGGGGTTCGTTACAAAAATTAAATCCAAAAATTAAAAATGGCCAAAAAAATCGCTTTTTATTGAAAAATTATAGGGCCGTGAAAACTTTAAAAGGGGAAATAATTGTTCGTTTTTTATTTGAAAAATGGATGATGATGAGTATAATGCGCCTGCTGCGGGAGCTATAAGGCCATACCAGGCGCCACCTCCGCCTCAGGCAGTAGATCCAGTACTGGATTCGAAGGCGATGCAACTAGAAACTGAAATACGACAACAAAATTCCTCAATTAAATCGATTTTAGAAAGTTTGAAGCATATGGAGTCTTCCCAGCTGCCGAGCATGGCAACAACACTCCAAAATCTGAGAACTTCCATAGAAAGAGTCGTTGTTGCTGATATACCGAATGCTGTTAAACCTGTTGAAGACGATGTAACACGCGTCAGGCAGAAGTTTGATAAGTTTTCTGGCGAAGCGCAGAATAAATTGCAGTTTTTAAATGAAAAATTAGCTGATGCGTCATCAAATATTGGACAAGTGCTTCAGAGGTACGGAGACTTGACGACAACAACAAGAACAAACGTCGCCGAAATTGATGCCGAGCTTCAGAGACAAAGAGATACATTAGATAACGCTTCTGCACGTTTGAACGGCTTAGAAGCAGGAATGGGACAAGCCGATGAGATCTTGAGATCACTCAGAACAGAAATACAAAACTTAACAAGAGCTTTTAACGAAAAACTTTCTCAATTCCAAGGTGAAACAATAGCTTCATTTGGAGCTACATCTGCATCGCTTGGAGCTGCTCTTAAGAACGAATCCAAGGTCCGCCAGCAAACAATGCAGCAGATTCAAAAGCAAGTTAATGATGTCAATAGACAAACAACAGATGTCGTTTCTAAAATGCTTGCTTTCCTAACAACAACAAAGAATCAGTACCAGTCATCACTCATGGCTCTGTCTAAGGCTGCCAAAGAAGGTTTAATTTCGTGCAGCTCTTCCTCCGCTGATGGATTTGGACAGCTTGCATCAAGAATGGACCAATTCGTTGCTGATAGTAATGCGCAGTTTTCCACACTTGAAAGTGATGTTAATTCGACAATTCAAGCTCTCAAGAATCATATCGTTACTACAAGCCAAGGCCTTGAAGCCGCTCTCAACTCTGTTTCACAGTCGCGCGTTAACAGTGAGCAGGACATCGTGGCCCGTTATGATGAACTCAAGACATCTTTAACACAGCAATTACAACAGCAGTCTGAGAGAATGGAGAACCTTGTCAATCAGACTGTTGCTAACTGCACTAGCGAGCTTGACAGAATTACTGGAACAGTTAAAACACAGTTGGCTGAAGTCAGACAGCAGATCGAGCGTGTTCAGCGATTAGAGGCTCGTCTTAATGCTGTGAACAATGCTGCTGTACAGACAAGATCACAGCTTGCAGAACAAATCAACCAGATTTCACAGAGGTACACAGAACTCACATCATCCGTCGAAAGACTTCAAGGAGATTTCAGAAAGAAAGTCGACGAGGTTGAGACGAGAATTGAGCTCTTTGAGGCCCCAGAAAGCAGGCCAAACTATGCAACAAAGAAGGAGCTTGGTGATGTTATCCAAAGAACTCAGCAGATGTTTGATGGAAGGTTCGAAGAAATCGAACAACAAATCGGTCAAGTTTTTGGACATATATCAGAGTTGACTTTGAAAGGCACAAAGAAACCGACTTCAGCCGGAGAACCCGGCGCGGAAATCCTCAACAAACTTGTTAGTGAACAAAACAAATAAATTATGTATTTTAATCTATGAAATTATATCATTCATGTATTTTTAATCCACCAAGAATAATATGATATAATTTAAAATACTTTGATATATTGAAATAATTAACAAATTTTAGAAAGTATTTTGATTCTTACATGTAATGATGGTGTTGGTTCTTTTTGGCATTTCTGTGCGTTCCCTCTGTAAACATGGCAAGTTGTCAAGTCGGTATTATTGATCCCAATCTCTCAATTCGATGAATTCCAAAATGAAATTGCCAAAAATGAAAACTTTTTCATAGAATATTCATAAAATCACCCGAGATGACTATTGATCCAATAAAAAGTTCCATGTAAACAAGGCGTTTTTTTCTAAACGGCAAAAAACGCATGGACTACGATCACAACAATGTGCTAATATCGGTGTCGAAAGTCTATGCAGATGTCAACCAGCAGAAGGGCCCTGATTGGTACGATCACAAATCTTACGAGCCACAGTGGAGTCTCCCCGATCATTACTCACTTATGAAGAAAGTCGGGCGAGGAAAATACTCTACTGTTTTCAAGGCGATGCATAAAAGAAGGACTGAATGCGCAATTAAAATATTAGTTCCATTAGATCCTAAACGTTATCTTCGAGAAATTAAAATTTTAACAAACCTCGCAGGACAGAAAAACATTGTCAGATTGCTCGATCTCGTCAAGGACCCAATGACTGGAATCTATTCGTTCGTTTTTGAGTGGGTAGATTTCTATGATTGGCGTTCATTATACACATCTTTCACAATAGACGACATTAGGCTTTATATGTATAAATTATTATGTTCACTTGACACTGCACACTCGAATGGCATCATGCACCGCGACATAAAACCACAGAATATCGCTATAGACAAAGAACACAGAAGGCTGAGACTCTTGGACTGGGGTCTTGCAGACTTCTATCATCCAAAACAGAAATATAACTCTCACGTTGCTACTAGAGTCTTCAAACCGCCGGAGCTTTTGATTTGTTATCCTTATTACGATTATTCGATGGATATATGGTCTGCTGGCCTCACATTCTCGATTATGATGTTCAAGAGGATTGTTGTAGAGTGCGGAGAAGATGATCCAGACCAGCTGTTGAAAGTTGCAGATTTAGTCGGTGGATCAGGCATTTTGAACTACGCTGACAGCCTTGGTGTTGAGCTTGACGACAGAACAAGGCAGCAATTGCTGAGAAGACAAGGAACAGGCTGGGATAAGCACAGACAGAAAATATCTCCTGAACTGTGCCCACCTGAAGCCTTGGATCTCCTCAACAGGATGATGACCATCGACCATCGTGAGCGTATTACCGCTAGAGATGCGATGAAGCATGCTTTCTTCAAACCGCTCCTTGAGCCTCTGAACCGTCATGGAAAAATGTGAATAATTCGTGTAATAAAATATTTTGATCAAAATACGAATTTTTAAATCTCAAAATATATCACCAAAAATGTACCCATATTAGATGCCAAGTATAATCTGGAGACTTATAGGTCTTCAAAGCCCATAAATTTGGTTCATCTATTTGAAATATATCATAATACGAGAAAGCATTTCAAGTGATATAATGTATATGATATTTTTTTGGACATAAATTAATAATAATAAGATGTGATTAGTTTAATTTCAAAATGATTGCGTATTTTTTGAAATTTTGTTGAAAAATATGAAAATATAAAGTTTTTCGTCAATTCAAGTTATAACTTTTTGTCTATTTTTACATATTGAATGTCAAATGAGCTTCTAGAGGTCATCGAGGACCTCACAGCTCGCATGTTTAACCCAAAAGAAAATGAATTAGCTGGGTTAAACGTCATTAAAAGCAAAATAATCTTCAATCCAGAAAATTTAGAATATTTGGTTAAAATTCTGACATCACTACACTGTACAGATCGCACAAATTTATTTCTAATCGATGCAATACATAATCATGTTAGACTTTATTTTTCGAGTGTTGATATATACAACTTAGTTCAACGATTACTACAAAACCCAAAAGCCAATCTGTTTGTGGGTAATTTAGTTTCATACTTTGCCAACTTAATAGCCTTTTTAATTTTGATAGATTATAATTTAACAGCAGAATTAATTATGCCACAAATTCCAGATATAGAGTTCGAGTCAATCGTTATCAGAAACATTATAGATTATTTACTATCAGATTCATTTAATTTTTGTCCTGAAAAGTATTTGATTGATGAAAAACTTAAGAATCAGCCCAAATCTTTAAGAAACCCAACAAGGTCGACTTACAAATTTGAAATGAAATCGCATTTTTTGAATAATTATGTTGGCGATTTTTTTCAGGAAATTTTAAGTATTCTTGATAAAAACCCAGAACTTGGTGTATCATGTCTTAACAAAATGATACTTTTCCAGAACAAACAAGATGAATCTTCGTGTTTCATGATTCCATCAGAATACATCGAAATACTGAAGAAAAGACGCATTTTTAATGAACTATATGGATACTTTAAGTATGCGCCAAAGGAATTTTCATGCGAAATACTCAACTTATGCTGCACGATTTCAAGATTGCTTTATCATTCGGAAGATATTGATTTTGTGAATGAAATGTTTTCTGTTTTGATTTTATTTCTGCAATCAGAGAATTTATTTCTTTCGCATTTGAACATAACACCTATCTCCTTTTGGATAGAGTCAATTCAAAGTTTGATTCCAGTTATCGATACAAAAGACATCATTTTCGAACTATCAAAATATTCTTTAAATTTGTTCATTAAAGTTAATCCCATTCATTTTTTAGAGCCTTTTAAAGCAGTTCTCAATTTAGCAATGATGTATTACGAAAGAACAAAGGATGAAGCGTTCAAAGAGTTTATTCAGACTTCATTTATATCTCTATTGGATTCCATATTCGAATCAATTCCTAATTTATATCGAGACATCCTATCTGAACTTCATTCCTCTAATTCCATGTTAATTGAGACTTTTGCGTTATTATGGAAATATAGAAATGAAAGCTTATGCAATTACTTATGTGATCAACTTTCGAAAATAGTACCAGAAGACTTTTCAGATGCAAATGTTGTAAAATTCTGCTTGATAATGGAAGTATTAATGATTTTCTTCGAGCATAAGATCTACATCAACTCGTATCAGTATTTCTCATCTTTCTTGTACGGAATTATGAAATATTCTGAGAAAGCCAATTCAGTTTTACCAAAAATTGATTTTAGCAAAACATCTACAATTAACTTCGAGTTTATTCTAGATTATTTATTGCTATTTTATAAGACATATCGAAGCAGTGAAGACTTTTCTGTTGTGTCAAAATTAACTAATCACAAATATGAATTGATATCAATAACATCATTTAACATTGCAATGTCATGCATTAATCATAACTTATATCCAGAAAAAGCGATTCAGTTATTGAAATCGATTTTTGAAGCCAATATAACAGAAAACCACGCCATTTACTCAGACAAATTAACAAGGTATTTAAATTCAATTACATTAAAGACAACAGATGACATTTTGTTCAAAGTTTTGGCTGGAATCCATCATTTTTATCCAGATTTACAGAACAACATTTTATCTTTGATACCAACTATTTCGGGCACAAAAACTGATGCATACTCTATATTCTTTGGTATACATGGTGAGATTTTGGCCTCCTTAACTAAACCAAAAGGGTGGATTCGGGAATGTTCAGCAGTTTTGGATCAATTGAAGCAGTTAATGAATTCAATAAGAAATATCGATCAAATATCACAAGAAACAATGTCAAGATTCTTTAAGTTTGTTATTAAAGTATCAAAAACATTCCCTAATTCGGATAATTGGCCATCAAGGAATACAGTGAGATTCAAGCTATTTTATTACTTCATTCATATTATAAATGCATTTGCAATGAAAATTTTGAACAGTGTTGTTGACAACAAACAAAATCTAATACGAGAAAACTTTGATATTGCTACAAATTGCGTTAAATCAATGAATTATTTATTAGATTCTTCAATCGGTAATATCGGGTCAATGATTGCCTTAAATGATGGAGTTTTCGTCGATTTTGTTATCAGAGTGTGTTCAGTTATTGGCAACATCAATATTAACTCTTTGCTCCCTTTTCCAAAATTCCATTTTACTTTTATTAGTTTTATCAGGAGTGTTCTTCAATATTTAGGGAGAATCGTGAGTTTAAATGAAACAGTGAGGAATGCTTTTCTATCGTACCTTAAAATACCTTTCTTCATCCCATCACAAGAAATGCTTGATCATACAGCGCCTTGTTTAATTTTGATGTTACAAAACGTTGATCAGAAACTTTTAGAGCCTCATTTCGTGATGAGTTTAAATTCAATTTGTTTCTCCATGAATGATATTACTTCACTTGGTGCTTTTATTTGCATGTTTAATAATATGGACTCTTCATGTGCGATCACAATATCTGCCAAATACAGTTCTTACTTTCAAGGTATGAAACTCCGAAGGAAAGTTCGTTCTGTTTTCAATCATCTTTTTGAAGGCGAAGAAGGCGAAACAGATTCAGAAGGAAATTTAGTTCAAATGGTTGCGCTCCAGCAGTTTGCTACTGGTATAAAAATGATTGGTGTAAGAATTGATGCAATCGAAGAATTATTACTGTATTTCCAATAAATATTTATATTATTGTTTGTAAACCATTATTTTATAATAATTTTTCCTGATTTCGCATTTAAGATGCGACTGACATGAAAAGTGACATCCGAGGAAAATGATTTTCAACATCATATGAATATTGAATGCAAAATGTACTGACGCGGCTTAACGTACAGTAAATTTTATTTTTGAATAAAAATAAGACCATTTTATTAGCAATAGTATGTACATTATATATGCTTAGATGACTTTGTCTTCATCGCTGAGACTAACAGCCACGCTTAGCTAGCATTTTGAAATCGTTTAATAAAAAAAAATCCTTAACAGTAATAATATAGTAAAAATGATGTAATAACTATTTATTAATATTATAACTTTTTCGGGTGAGCATATTTGAAAATATAATTCATTTTTTCAACGAAATTTTCAATAGTTTACATTAAATTTAAAATGAATTAATATAAACAACAATTTAATATTAAGAATGCAAACAAATATATGCAGCTTCAACATCAAAGTTATCTCCATTGTCATTAACTATAAAATCATTTCCAGACTTCTGTACGACAACACCCCTTCCACTTCTATTTGCAGTCATGTAAATACATTTTTGACCTGCTGATGTAGGAGGAATGGCTCGAATCTTTGAGATTTCATATGAATTCAACTCACCTGTGTCGTGTCTTACATTTGCAGTGTTGCCAGAGACAGTCATTATTGTTCCAAATATGCGCGTACCAGATATCCTCACTCTTGCACCCGGAATCTGGAATTCAAACTTAGGCTTTAATTTTAATTCATTTGACCCGCAAACAAAATACGACTTTTCAAGTCTCAACAAAACACGATCATTGTAAATCTGTCTGACGATTCCATAGAGGCTTTGAGACGAATAATTGACTTCATCACCGACTTTCAACGAATTTCCATTTTTGTCTTTCGCTGATTTGGTGGCTGTTTCCTTTTTATATCCAGCATTGACATCAACGCATTTTGGAATATTGTCAAAGCTTAGCAGATGTATCATATCTTCAACAATATTAGTAACAAAGAATGGCTCGCAAGTATCATCCATCATGATGACATCATACCTGTTAGGCGCCAAAGATTCGAGTCTGGAAGTCTCCACAGGCCTGCTGATGTCAAGCTTTATAACATTCACGCCGTCAATGAAATTTGAAGGGCAAACAGCTGGCGGCGGCTTTGATACTTTTTTCAGCGTGTTGACATTCAAGTAGAAATTGGTTGGCAGAGACACCAAATCAGCAACACCTGATGCATTGACTTTCAACAGTCTGAAAATCATTCCAGAAGTTTTTCCTTCTGTGCTTTCCAAATAATCACCAGGTTCAAAATTAACATCATTTTTCTGCTGCTCCTGCATCTTCTGCTTCTGCAATTTTTCCTCTCTTATCCTGTTGACCTTTTCTGTTATTTGCTGTTTAGGCGAATGTGGGTCTTCACTACTTGTTTCAGTTGATTTAATTTTCTGATATCTCTTCATAAAATTGTCCATTCCTGGTTCTCTTTGAACAACATTTTCGTTGAGATATCTTAAGCCTTCGATTCGCTTTTTCTCTGCAACAGCTTCTTCCTCCTGTTTTCGTTTCTTTTCTTGTGCTTCTCTGATTTTCCTTTGCATTTCTTCTTCCTCACGTTTCTTTCTTTCGATTTCTGCGTCTCTCATTTCTTCTTCTTTCCTTCTGTCTGAAATAGCCTTCAGAGCCGCCATCATGTTATCGTTGTTATCACTTTTTGGTTTCGGTTTTAGTTCTGGTTCTCCCAAATTTTTAATAAAATTTGAAAACGGACTATTTTGAGGAGGTTCTGGCTGATTAGGCATATATATTGGAGATGATTGTGCTCTTGATATATTCGTTATTGGAATTTGAGTTATTTTGTTGGGAATTAGTTTTTCCTCAATTTTTGGCTTAACTTCAAATTTTGGTTTAAGCTTACTATTCTTAAGTGTCTGTTCGAAGCAGAAATGTGTCCTTGGAGGAAATCTATCGATTTCATCTTTTGTTGGATGATACCAACAAATTAAGTCGTCGAATTTCTGTTGAATTATTTGATACAGTTGAATGTAGTTTCCCTTGTTCCATTGTATGCAGTTCTCTGTTTGAGGATTATCATAGCTCGTCCTGACTTCACCAGTTGGAAGCTTTCTTTTTAGTATAGACTCGATTTTATCTTTGTCAAAAGGCGTAGGACTTGGTTTTTTTTTAGCATGCCCTGGATTATTTAAATTATCATAATCAATCATTGGCCAAACTCGTAATAAAACCTTTTTCATGTTCGTACTGAGAGATATAACCTGTCCTACATTACCGCGGTAACTGGGATCTGTAGTTTTAACTATCTGAGACGGCAATAATCTCGAATGCACTGTAAAATCACAAAAAATAGACATAATTTCTGAGTTAGTTAGTTGTTTTATATCTGCATCTATATTATATTTCGCTATAAGACTACTGACTACCGACTTATCTAAAGATTCAATAAAAAGGGCGTCAATTTCTGTAGGTAAACTAAAAGAACTCAACACCCTCTCATCATTCAGTTGATGCATCAACTCAAATATCTGCAAATGATCGAGAGAAGAGATAATAATTTTAAATATTTTTGGAAAATTGTTTGAGTTAACTATTCTATTCTTATCAATATCACCAGAGTAACTCATATCACTAGTTGTCGCCCTTGATGGACCTAGTGTGCGGCTAAATTGATACCCTCCACCAAACAGAAGATCCATTATATTCTACCAAAATTCTCTGAAATTTTAAACATCATTAGGGGCTTGTAAACATCTTAATTTTCTATACTAGTACGTTTATTATTTACAAACTTTTCAATCTGATAATGCAGGGGATGGTATCACTTTTGACTTCAAAATAAAGGGTCTTGTAAATATTTGAAATTGCAATATAGGGCGTCAATCAAATAAAGAGGGGCACACCCGAAATAAATGGGAATCCCTTCGATATCGAATAAAAGTGCCAAATGTTTGCGATATTCGCTTTAATCTCGTTGCTGAAGACCTTCGATTCAACTGAATACGAGAATCTTAACTTCTACAGGATGATAGGTGTCGAGGATAAGACAAGCATCCAAGATGTTAAGAAATCATACAAAAAATTCTTAAGAAACAAGAAACACATCACTGATCCAAGTCCAAAAACACAAAAATACTTAGAAACAATGGAAACAATATATCACGTCTTGGGTAGTAACAATTCAAAGCCTCTTTACGACATGTTTGGTACAATTTTCTTAAATCTTACAGATTTCAAGGTTGTCGGCTATCAAAGCGATGAAGGCCTTGCTGGGATGGCCAAAATTTACGGTCAAAACTCAAATCAAATGAATAATTTCGGAGGGACGATTTATTTCCCAATAGTTTTCGATTTAGAAGATTTTTATGATGGTGTAACTAAGAACGCCACATTAGTCCGTATTGTCGAGTGTAAATGTCCAGAAAAGAAGACAAAATGTGACGAATGCAAGAACAATCCATTCGTTGATGAGATTTATCAAAATCCGGTCACTCTTCCTAAGGGAGCATCAGAGTTTTACAGAATCCTTGCAGGACAATCAGGTGACACAGATTTAGCACGTGGTGCATCTGATATCATTTATATTGCTCAATCAAAACCGCACAAGACGTTCGAAAGACATGGAAGAGACTTATACATGAACTTAACAGTTCCATTTGAAACAGCTTTAAAGGATGATTACACTACAATCATCGGTATTGATGGACTTTCAGTCCAGGTTTCTCTTGTTGATGCACAGGATGGAAAAGTTGTGGTGGTTCCAAATCAGGGACTTCCAGACTTCTTCATTAAAAACACTCGTGGTGATCTCTACGTGACACTACACATTGAATTCCCTAAGGAGCTTAATGAGGAGCAAAAGGAGAAATTCGGAAAGATGTTCCCAGATGATGACAGCTTCTATTTATAAATTTTGTTATTTTTTATATGAAACAATAAGAAATATAAAACAATTGCTTTTAACATTCTCCTATATATCAGCCCATAGATCAAACCAATTTGAGATAGATGTAATATAAGAAAAAACTATTTCTTTCATATTTCATATTTATATAGAAACAAATTAAATATAACAAAACACAATAGATCAATTCTTATTCTCATGCAGTTTTTGCTGATAGAAATGAATCTGCTTGTCAATGACCTCAATCATCTTTACCCATTTATCCATTGTAACTTCCATTTTAGTGTTAAACTCATTGATTTTGTTATCCCATTTTTCATTGAAGCAATTGAACTTGTTATCTAACTCAGTATTCTTCTTTTCATATTTAGCTTCTGCAGCCTTCTGAATTCTCTCTGTCTCCTTGTTTTCAGCCTGTTCTTGTGCCTTGGCAATCCTTTTATTCATGACTTTAACATTCGAATAATTTCGGGCTTTGACATGTTTCTGTTTTTCACTCTTCAGACTTTCAACTTCGGCGAAGTTAGTGTGGCGTTTGAAGTCCTTCTGTTCTATATAATCTTCCTCAGCAATATATTTCTGCATCTCTGAATCTTCCAAAAACTTTTCTTTGGCTTCGTTATATTGATGGATAAGAGCTTGAAATTCAAATCTAAGACGTTCTTCTTCCTCCATTGATACTTTTTGTATTGATTCACGTTTTTTCAGAAGGTCATCTAATCTTTTTTGCTGACGAGCTGCATTTGGATTTGGTTTCTTACTGAATATGTCTGCAGCTTTGTCTAGTTGCTTAGACCTCTCGAAATTTTCAGCGTCTATTGATTCTGTATGAAGTTCTTGAATTCTTGCGAGAAGTTTTTGTTTATGATCTTCTGTTACTGATTTTATATCATTTCCATCAATAATAGATTGAATTTCTTCATCTAATTGTTCATTGTCAGTATTTTCAGTTGCATTTTCATTTTGTTTTTTAATATTGGAGTTTTCCGAAACACAAGACAATTTCGGTGTTGAAGCATTATCAATGGTTGAGCACTGAGACGGATTAGCAGAAAATCTCGTGCTAACGGTCGAAGTGCTTCTATTTGACTTTGCTGGTGATTTCCTTGGAGATTTTACTGGCTTCTTTGGCGTGATCATTGGCGCTATGCAGTTTAATGCTGTAATAAGATTTTTGATTCGATTCTGTCTCCCGAGATCATTTTGTTGATTTGCTTCTTGCTTTTTAACAGAAAGGACTGTTATATATGACATAGCGTCATCGGGAAGGATAGAAGAAACATCCATCGAATTTATCAGTTCCTCTGTCAAAGAATCAAGTTCAGAATCCATTTTTTATTTTTTTTGGAAGCAGCCCCTAAATAAAAAGGTTTGCTAAATTAGACATCAACAGACTTGAAAATTGAGCGAAAAAGCATTTGCATTATATATAAATAGCGATAGAGAGTCATTTCCTATTAGTTTCATTTCAAAATTCCATTTATTTTCATTTCATTATTGAACTTATTTAACGTATATCTTGACGATGCTATTCACCTGTGTGACATCTTGTTTGATATTAATTGTCTTGCATTATTTTTGATATTATTAGCAGAGAATATCTAATTCATTGAAACGAACAAGGTAATTGAACATAAATAAACAAATTTAATGGTAAATTACAAACAAACATAACAAAAAAATCAATTGTTAGGGATAATGAGTGACTTCGTAAGGTCCTGCATTGTATCAACAAGGAAAGTATCACCAGCATTAGCTTCAACAGCTGGTATCGATGTCTCTTCTTCTTGAATGTCAATTTCTAGCTCTGGTTGCTTTTCAACTTCATTTACTTCATTTCTAGATGTCTTTGCAGGTTCAGTTAAGTTCCTCTTCCAGTTATCTCTTCTATTCTTTATCTGTATCTGATTTTCTTTATCACTAATCATATCTTCCAAATATCTCACTTTATCTTCATAATCTTTTTTTAATTTCCTTAATTCAACCGAAAATCTGACTTTTCTATGCTCGGCTGATATCAAGTGACGTTTCTTCTGTGATAGAATCTGATCTGTCTGTGAAACTTGTGGAAAATCGTTAACCAAATCCATATATCTTTGAATCATATCAGATTCTTGTTTCTGTAACTCTGCTAAACTGGTTTTGAGAACAGAAATCTGTTTTGATTGATTTTGGATAATGTACGTGCTATCAGAGTCCATTAACTGTGCATATTCGTTGTTATTTGAATTAATTTGAACTTGTATTTGCTTACATTCAATTTGCAATTGTGCGAGTACAGTTCGCTGGTATAAGATATCTGAATTCAGTTTGTTCTGCGTTTTCTCAGAATAAGCAGCTCTAACTTTGGCAAGTTCGATTGCAAGTTGTTCTGATGCGGTATGAAGAGCAGCTAACTGCGCAGATAGATTATTCGACGATTGAAATATATCAACCATACCAGGTTGTATTTCAACGTTGTTGATTCCAAAATATTGTTGTTGAATTTCGTTGATTTGATCGTTTAAAGGCTTAACTTCTTTCTTAAGTTGATCTACTTCGCTCATTAATTGTCTTTTCTCCTGTTCTAGCGCCAGTGGATCTTGAAACTCAGATACTTCCTCCAATGGAGGGAGATATTTATCACGAGCAGATTTTGGGAACTTCTTTTTCGACATTAATTGCCCTGCCGGGTGTTTAGAAAAGAAGTTGCGAGGTGATCGAAATTTTGGAAAGTTTTTCATTTTTTTTATTTTGAAAATTTTTCTAACGGAAATAAAATCTTCATCATCTGACATGTAAAATTACATTTGCCACATACTTGTCAGTTATTGAATTTCATTGATGAATTTATTCTAGAATCATATGCATTGTTGTTGGGGGTATAAATGTTGCGTATATTATTCCGTCAAACGAAAAATAACACTTTACGTGTCAAATTTGACCTATGAATCCGACATATAATAAAAAGGGCGTGACTCCAAAAGTGACTTCATGGTGTTGTAGGTTTGCTTTTCTTATGATTATGCTAGGAAGTCTGTTTCATCGATCTCCTGTTGGCTTCCAGAATCTTCTGCGATACTGTTTGCCAGTGTTGAATCATCTATAGTGTGTTCACTCTGTGTTCCACCTTCTTGGGTGATTGAGTTTTGTGATGATACTTCTGATGCGATCGAGTCTTGTGTTTCACCTTCTTCGGTGAGTTCATTGTGTGTAGACTCCTGTGTTTCGTTCTGCTCAGCGTCTTCTTCGGCTGCTGAGCTGTGTTCTGTGTTGGCTGGTGCTGTGGCTTCTGCTTCTTGGGCGTTGCCTGATGCATCTTCGTCTTCGTTGGAGGTGCCTTCCTCTTCTTCAATGAATGGTGCTGTGTGGCTTGAACCAAAGTTTCTTGAGTGCTGATGATGGAAGATGACAGCTGATGCTTCGACCATAGCTTTGGAGATTCTCTCTGCGACTTTTCTTGCTATCTTCTTTTCTAAGTGACTTGAAAGCTCTCGAACTGTGTCTGTTGGAACGTGTCCGAGTGATGAGACGACGATTGTGTGGAGTTCAACTTCTCGCTATGATATTCTTGCTGTTGTTGCGACAAATTCTTGATATTTCAACTTCTTCGGTTCGATTCTCATCTTGAGAGTGTTCCTTGTAACACTTTCTCCATTAACTATTGTTTCGAACATTGTGTTGTATGGTGCTGTAAATTCAACAATGTGGGCGATTTCCGTGTTCTGATCTATGAAGATGATGTCTGGTTTCAATAGTTGGAGCTCGCCTGGTAGTTATTCGATTTCTTCGTTGTCGATCTCTTCTTCATCAATGATCTTCATAGTGCCCATGTCCATTGAACAATTCTCTCTGTAATAGTCTGGGTGGAACTTGTTTGTGATCTCTCTTCTGAGGATCTCTATGGAAAGATTATGACACCAAGTATACTCTTGAAACTTGTTCGGACGGTATCCGTTGAGAATGTGAGAAAGAGTTCCCGACTTGTTGTCGTGGAAGGGGCAATTTCCGTCCTCCATGAGACCCTAGGCCCTGCAGTTAGCAGGAGTTTTGAGGATGTTTGCTCTAGCTTTCACAAGGAAACAGAACAAATTGTCGTTGATGTACTTCCCTCCTTAGTGAGGTTTAGACGAGGAGTCGAGGTTTCCTGTTGTTGAGTGGTCTCTTGCAATTCTCTCGGGTGATTGTAGTGTCTTCAGCCACTTCTCGGCTAGGATATAATTGATTAAATCTCTCGCTTGGGACACATTCCTGATTGATTTGAACTGGATGTCATTGCTTTGGATTTGGATCTCATCGTTGAACTCTCTGATCCTTAGGTCTAGATTTTTGCATGCTTTGAAGGTCCTCTCGATCATAGAGTTCATCTTGCGTTCTGGATGGCTTTCTGCAATCTCTCCGTCTTCGACTATCCAGCAGAAGAAGCATGCTTCGTCGTTGTTCGTGATGATCTGGACTCATCTGTTCGCTGTCTCCTCTGCGAGGCTCATTCTTGCAAGTGTTCTGATCTCTGTTGAACTTGATACCCACATTCTGATGAGTTGTGAGCTGGGAAAGATAGTATTTGTCAACCAGGTTTGGGATTCCGAGTCCTCCATACTTAGCTGGGAGATATCTGAACTCTTTGGGGAGATTCGGGGTGTGAAGTTCTTCGATTACTCTTCCATTAATATACTCGTCTAACTACTCAATCTCGGTGAGCGAGAACTGGCCGTTGACCATGTGGTAGTCTTGAAGAGGCAGAATGTGTGTTCTGAGCATCTCGAACTTTTGCGAGATTGAGAGCTTCGTTCCGAATGCTATGGTGATCCTTGCTTTGACTGTGTTGAAAGTAGTCTGACAACTTCTGATTCTCGCGATGCGGCTGCCTGAGATTGGTGCACCAAGATACGTAAGACTGTCGTGGATATCCTTGATCGGGATCTGTTTCTAGTGGTTTCTTCCGAACTTCAGTATTCTCTCGATGTCTTGGTTCACGATGCCGATTGAGTGGCATTTGTCAATGGCCTGTCCGGAATTTTCCACAAAAGTGACAGAAAATTTTGGATGCGGTATGAAGGAGTTATATTCAGAGTTTGATACTTAGGCAGAGTATCAGAGTTACATAGTGGCATAATACCACAAAGTTTGAAGGAAAAGTATATTTTTTGGTGCAAAAAATCTAATGCTGTGGAACATATATTGGAAAATAATTAGTTTTAATGCATGCACTTGTGGAGTTTATGGCACTGATTATGTGTATGTAGTTAATAATTAAATATAAAGATGTTTGTATGCAATGCAAAATAATATGCTCAATTTTAAACGATGAAATGTGTGTTTGAGATGTGTATTGATATCTAATTGATATACTTATATGTTATTGAGTATGTGTTATATCATTTATAGTGTTTTTTGTGTGATTAATTATGTGATTTCAGAATTTGTGTGTTTGGTAGGTGTGTGATATTCTCGTATGTGTGTAGTTTGATGTGATATGTGTATGAGCTGTATATAGCTACTCTGTGTGGTGATGTCCAAATCATCAAGTATTTAAAAGTGACAGCTTCATATGCTCATTGTGGTCGCCATTTCTATACCATTTGACTTCTTTTGTACTTTGCATATACGACATTATACATTTATATATCTGTGTTGTATGCCTCTATATGTGTGTTAAGGTGTGATTGCATCGATTGCACAAAATATAACGCTATAAAGTTGCCCGTGCACAATTGATGTGAATTTCTCAAAGTGACTTCAAAAGTTGTTTGTGAAGACTTTCTGTGCTAGAACCATTATATATAGTATGTGTAGATTATAATTCGAATGTGATTTTTAAAAACAATATGTAATGAGATATATTCAAATTTATTATTTCATTATTTTTTACTTCTATATATATACATAGTTGTTTGCAATCCTATATATTATCATTACATTAGTTTGGATTGTTTATATTAATTATTTGTGGAGTTGTTTGCTTTTCCTTTTGCAAAAGGTGACGTGTTTGATGTGGTAAAACAAACGTTTCCCAGAGGTGTGTGTTGTTTGTATTTGATATATGTCAACATATAATATATAGATAGATATGTGTCAAATGTGTTGCATATTGTACCATCATTTTTCAATGCTTCAATAAAAAGTTTACACGTTCCAAGTTACGCCGAGTAAAATATGATAAATTTGGCATGTAAAACAAGCCTCTTGTGTGTTTTAACTAATATCACTTTAGATATATAATATATATTGTGTTAAATATATTGATAGTGTGTTTGAGTGATTTGAAGCGACTTGAAAAATATGATAAAATATTTAAAACGGAAATCGGTATTTTTCTGTATTTAGGGGTTTTGGGCTCTATAGAGTCTATTTGTATGTGTTTTATTGTGCTTAAAGAATGTTTTAAAAAGCTAAATAATTTCGACTAAAAATAAGCTTTTATTCAAATCTATGTATATAAACCTATAGCTATTTGCCTGCTAAATGTCATATCCCCGAGCGTGGTCCCGGAAAGCTGAGTTGGCCGAGTTATAAGACGTTTTTGCTAACTTTCTATACACTGAATAGTTTGTGATCAAAATGGTCACAGTAGGCCTTTGCCCTATAGGATTTTTCCCCACATTATCATTGGTCTCCACTATTGGAATATGTAAATTGAATTAAGTAATTACACCTGAAAATCGGATTTTCTCATATGTATAGATAGTATAAGATGTGCTATATCATAATCGACTCATTATTTTCTCATATATCTATCATACATCGAGAAATTAAACTACAAAATATTTTCTGACACATCACATTTGACATGTAATTTGATGTGATGAAAGCGAATATTGTAAGATTCGAAAATAAGCTATAAAATTGTAATTATAGGGTATGCTATGCATATAGATATTATTTATCCTACATAAATCAACTTTGGAGCACACTATTGGAATATTATTTCGATATTCGAGTGAAAGTTGTTTATATTGTCCAATACACAGTGTAAATGTCATTAAAGTCACGCTTGAATGGTCTTTACACTGTGTATTGGACAATAGAAACAACTTTCAAGAATTCATATGATTAATAACATTCAAGATTCTCTGGTTGTTCTTGTTCAGTGCAGAACTGGGACTAGCTGTTTCGTTTCCATGTCCCAATGCTGCAATGGACAAGAGCAACCAGAGAATCTCGAAACGCACTTCAAAACGTTGTATTTCATGCTATAATTACAGTGATAATGCCACACAGCAGTTGCAGTGGTGCATTGTCACTGTGATTATAGCATGAAATACAACGTTTTGAAGTGCATTAAAATATCTGATTGAAATGTTGTTTTTCCTAGTATGAGTGAATTTCAAAATGTCGTCAATATCTTTGTTATCTAGTCATCTTCACGGTGCTGAAGCCACAAAGCAATATGTTGTGTGACTTCAGCACCGTGAAGATGACTAGATAACAAAGATATTGCAAACGAAGATTAATATTTATATGTTTATAAAGCTAATTGCATTAAAATCATAATATACAACGTATTGGAGTCATTATTATGTTAAAATATAGAGAATTTGATATTTTTGACAGATTGACGTGTAAAAGATAATAAATGACATGTAAAATATTTTTTGGACAAAATTTATGATTAAAGTTTGAAAAATATTTTTATTGTATATTCATATTCTAATCATGTGTTAAATGCTAATAAACTTATAAAAAGTACACATTAAGCGAGATAAATATAATTAAAATAAAATGTCGATATTATGGTTAGTTATTGTAGGCTTATATTCAACAGCGTATGTGGTAATATATATTATCATCATAATTCGAATATAACAATCAGAAGTGCCTGAATATGCAAAAGAAGGAAAAAGTGAAAAAAGTGACCATTTTTAAGTTCAAACACATATTGTTACACATATAATATACATTCCAAATACCACATATTACATTTCTGAGCCATTTCAATATTTGATAAAGCAAATTGTCGGGATGCAATAGCATTATAAATATGTTTGTATTTTATTGTAAACTATACAATAATCTGATCAATTACTTCCATTCTTAGCAGAGATCTTCATCAATGAATCACGTATCTTTGCTAGCTTTCAAATTGAACTAAAGTTAAGATCATTGGCCTATAATCCTAGTTCAATTATGCTAGGATTAGAAATACTAAAAGAAACCATTGACATCGCTTATAAAACAAGCGATGTTATGATGAAGACTATTATCGATCTTCATTTACCAACGGCTGTTGAGATACAAATCATGAAGGAAATTACAGAATTTATTTCCACACATGCTCCAGATGAGGTAGTAGAAATGTAGAAGGAAAAATGAAGGAAATTAAACTTACTTATAAATTGGAATAAATAATTTTACTTGTCAAATTTTTATTGTTTGCATGACTTTTTGACATGTAAACTTTTCACTTTTTCTAGAAAGGTAAATGACTCATTTACAGATTTAGAACAAAATGTACGTTATAGTAACAAGCTTTTTACGTTATATTCGTGTTAAAAACTCTATGTCATGTAAAGTTTACACGACAGTTTTGTAAAATGAAAAATAGAGAAATTTAGATAAACTCGAGTTTTTAAATAAGGTTATCATCTGGATATACATGAATGTCGATAATATGAGGAAGTTAGTGATGGCATGTGGGGATATAAATCGTGCGTCATGATGTCTTTGAACGTTCCTATGAAGCCTTTGGCATCGAGAGCCTCGAATATCATCTGGTCCGGGATGGACTCAAACGCATTAGATAGATCTATTATCGTCAAGATTATCTGTTGGCTTGTCCTCTTGGCGTGATAAATGAGCTCGTTGAGTGTGGCATTGAAATCACTTGGTCCACCTCCGTCTTTAATGAATCCTTTCTAGCAAAGATGGAATATCATCTTTCTCTAGTTCTCGCGCATGAGGAAGGATGAGATGCAGCTCATGATGATTCTGTAGAAACAGCTTGTTATTCCGATTGGTCTCCAGTTTCCTGGTGAGTCTGGTGGGAGTTTCTTTGAAAGGAGGATTGTCTTAGATGATTTCCAACTTTCTGGGATATGCTTTGTGTTGATGATAGATTGCATGACTATTTGGATGAGCTTGACTCCTCTGCTGTTAGCTATCTTGAAGATCGCATTCGAGATCGAGTCCAGCGGCTGATGTGCGATTCTTGGATCGGAGAACTTCATCAATGTACTCTTTCATCAGAACTTCTTTCTTGAATTTTTCATCGAAATCGTCTGTTGGAACTCTTTCTGGGATCGTGAATTTATCGTTTGGGAGTGGTGTGTAGTCTGCTGGTTCTTATGAGAATGATGCGCCTTTGTGATTGACGAAAATTTCAACTGGAAGTGGGTTCTCAGGTGATGGCTTATCGAAAAGATGATTCGCAACTTTCTTCGGGTTGTCTTTGAATTCGCTTCTGATAACTTCTTTATCTCTTTTCGTGTTAGTAGAGTGCTTATCGATGACATCGATTAACCATTGGATCTTTGGGCGGAATGTATCTTCTTTTTCCTTGACGAGGTTTCTTACAGTCTCTATGTTGAGGTTTAGAAAGATGTCTGAAGTCCATTCTTCATTTTCTAACTTGAACGTCTCGACTATCTCTGCGCATGTTCTTTCGAACTTGTTCATCATCTTGGATGGGAGTGCGTTTGTGACTTCGTCGGCTGTGGTGGTTTTTAAAGTTTTATTGAAACAAGGATGTCATGTGCTCTGCTGAGTAGCGTCTGGACTCTATGTGTTCTGGAGCTGATATGGGCATGATCGATCGCTCTTTGTTCCTCTGCTGTTCTCCTGTAGCGCTGTCTCTCTTGTGGCATTGCTCTGATTTCAAGCGTTGTTGTTATGAATTCACGAATCTTGATTCCGAGGTATTGTGTGGCAAGATCTAGGAGTTCTCTGCTGTCTGGGATATCTGGTGTGAATGGAAAGTATTGTAGCGCTGCTGGAATGAGTGTGTAATCGAAGAAGCTTGTGATGTGTGTGCGAAGCTTCTTGCGATGCTCCTCTGTTAACTTTGGGATTCTGAGGTTTCGGTCTTCATCTGCTGCGTGTTGGCTGCATTTCTCTCTGAGATACTCTGACTCTGGCTCTCAGCTTTCCGTTGATTGGATAGAGTATGACTTCTTCTGGCGTTGGGAGAGGTGTAACTGTCCATTTCTCGTTTTTCTTGATCTCGCCTGCAATCTCGGCTGTTGACTTCCTTGCTGGATCGTTAAAGTTGTATATGGAGTACATTACGAGTCTTGGAAGACGTTTACCGAGCGCTATGAATTTGAGAATGTCAGGTGCATTTGCATCATCAGCGATTGCTTGTCTGATGTTGTATGCAAGAGTCATGTGCGACCACTGATTGACTGCATTCTGGGGGTTGTGTGCTTTCGGCTGCTTGAGAGTGTTGATGATCATTGTGCATAGAATTTCAGATTCTTCTTGTGTGCTGATGTGAAGGATGTTCTCGTTTGTGTTTGCTTCGTGAATTTCGATCATTGAATGTGCGTTTTCGAATTCTGCCAATGTTGTGTCAGCTTGAATCTTTGCAATGATGTTTCTTCTCGATGTGTTAATCCTTGCTGCTGCTGGAATCGTAAAGAGTCTATTCATTTGTTGATGACGTTGGTCTTCTGTCATTCCATCTGTTGCGTTGAAGCTTTCTCTGACATCTGTGAATATTCTTGATAGCTGGCTGTTTGGGCAAAGGCTAAACAATGTTTGAAGTGTGTTTGTTGTTGCTTGGAAATCGGTAATTTCGTTTGATGCACGGTAATCTATTAAGAGTTGTGCAAATTTTCTTGTGTTCTTGGAACCAATCTTGAGTCTGGTTCATTCTGCTGAGGCTTCTTGAATCTTGAATTCCGTGAGAATCGTATCTTTGAAATATTCTTTTACAAGAGGAATTCGTCCGTAAGCGGCCCAGCGAAGAACGTTGGCGATGATGTCTGGGTACTTTGAAAATTTGTCATTGTGATATTCGCGAAAATGCTGTAATTTTGATTGATAATCTTCACCATGTGCTTCGCAGTTCGGGCAGTTGCAGTACCATTCCGTGCATAGAAGGTCATCGCTGTCTATCGCTGCTCCTTGTGTAACTTTTAGTCCAAAGTATCGTTCGAGGTATTTATGATCGTAAGCGTGCGTAGTTATAACTTCTGTAGGATCTGCGTTGTTGTGGTTTGTAAGCATGTGCGTTCTGAGTCTGTCTGTAGTTGTGAAATCGAAATATGAATTGCAGAAAGGGCATTTAATCTTTGTAAGCAACATGTTAGTTCTATCGACTTCTGGAAAACACAATAACGTCGTAATTGGTAAGTTTCCAATAAATTCTGAGAAGTTTTCTGGAGATTCGAAAACGTTTAGTGCGAGGCTTGGGTTCTGAATAGTATGAATCGAATTGGCTATCCAAGGCAGCAAGGTATTGATAGTCTTCGAGTCTTTCTCTGCTAGTCATATAAATATCAAATTCGTATCTATATCATTTTGAGTAAAAAGAGGCTCTTCCCCAAGTCTCTCGAGGTCCCTGCTGGAGGCAATGTCGTCTATGTGTGTTAGAACGGTGTTTGAAAAATTTCTGTTACCGTCCATGTACATGCGAATAAAAACGATACGAATCAGATTTGTAAAAGTTTATTAGAAACAGCACAACCATATTCAGAGAAAAATAGATGAGTACATAATAGCCCTTCCTTCAAATATCTAAATTGAGAGAATTTTGATGTGTAATCTTATTTGAAACAGTAGGTAGTCTCATTGGCTTTATCAAACTGTTTTGCGTTAATATGATTAACTTCATGGATGTTAATCTTGCTCACTTCGTTCTTGGATTGTTATGTTCTCAATACTTTTTGGGAAATATCTTGTTTTTAATGTTTTGCTTCTTGGTCGGGGTAGGAGTCAGAATTATTTTGGTGGAGTGATGATTTGATCACCTTTTGTGGTATCTCTTATTGAGTGTAGCATCAATTTTGCACATTGCTTTAAATTTCGCATGTCGAGTGATGGGAATTATCTTCTTGTTTTGGAAGGTTGCAGTTAAGTTAGTTTTGGTTGTTTTGTATGTGTTAACATCGCTCGCTTGCTTATCATTATGGATGTTAATCCTTATCCTTGTGGGATAGGCATCATCCTATATGATTTAGATGTTGAGGAGTGGACTGACCCATCAAACTCTGTGTTGTTGCGCTTTGGTCGAAAGACCTTTTACTTAAGTTATGAAAATGGAAATGACGGACACAGTTGGGTATGCAACGTCAACAATGATGTTGCAAGCAGGTTTGGCGCAATTTGAACACTGTGTTTTGCCTTCTGCGGCCACCCAATTCAGGACTGTGCTTTGCTCTATGTTGTTCGGTGTGTCATCTTGATAATCGATGTATGCAGTGATTGTTAATAGATCTTCTCTTGCTCTAGCTGAAATTTCTTCGATGGACTGTGCAATATGCTGATTGATAACATCGTTGATGCTCGTAGACTTTGGCTGCTCTGACAGAGATCGAACGCCTTCCTTCTCCTGAAGATGATAATAAATCGCCCTTCCTTCTGTGCTCGCTGCCCTGCTGACAAGCGTCGCAGATGATTTGGTAGTTGCGTGAGCGACTGCTCAGCATGATTGGACTTCCTGTGTTGTAGCTGAAATTTCTTCGATGGACTGATCTTCTCTTGCTCTAGTTGAAGTTTCTTTGAGCCTATGGGGGATAAACCCATAAGGACTCAAATCCCACGCCTTAACCACTCGGCCATAGTGCCTTACATAAAATGTGCCTCAGGATAACCTTTGATTTAAACAAATTGCTTTTCCATCTAAATATCACCAAGAAAATAAGTCTTATAAATGAATTTGGATGTTTAAAACATAATAAACACATTATGTTCAAGCAGATACAACATTTTCCACTTATATACACTCAATATATAGCACAATATAAATCAAAAATAACAATTGTTCTAATACTTCCATATTTTGGGATTTATGTCCTCTCTTTCAATTCTTTCGAGTGGGAAAAAATACAACTAATATAATCAACACAATATTGCAATACTAAAACAATCAAAACATTACAAATATCGGCCTGTTGCCATGAAAAATTGTGAATATTCGAAAAAAGTTTCTGCTGTGGTGCATCATACCACACTGAAACCGAACAACTGATAAAACGACGATTCTTCAAAAGCAATGAAAATTGTTTAAAAATTATTTGATAAATTAAATCAACACATCACAAAATCACTAAAATATCCATGTTTGTCCGATTGAAAATTGGTAATAAGAGAAAATGATTTACATGAGTGTATAGAGTAATATTTTAACGAGATTAAAAATTCTTTGTAAACTATTCAAAAATCCAAATCAATAATAATATTCACTATCATTATTATAACGAAAAACATAAAAAAAGTGCCCAAAACGATATAGCTCATCGTTTTTGCTTTAATCAAAATGGAGCTTGAAGAGATCGTCAATGATCCAGAGATGGCCCCAATGCCAGATAATCAATCCAAAATTGGAAAGGTAGCGATTGGTATTGATGGTTTGCCCATTCAGCAGGCTCCAGATGTCCCAAGACAAGAGGAAGAAGATATTAATGAAAAAACAGAAAAATTAGAACCAAAGAAGACTGTCAGCTTCCTTGGAACATGTTTTAATCTGTTAAACTCCGTTTTAGGAATTGGTCTGTTATCTGTTCCGAATTCTTTCATAAATTCAGGAATTATCATGTCGTACGTAGTTTTAGTCATCATGGCAATTCTATCGTATTTCTCTACAAGTATAGTTATCAAGCTTCAGTATGAAACCGGAACTGAGGGCTTCGATGAGCTTGCTTTAAAGATCCTTGGCAATGCTGGTTCTATCATACTATCTGTGTTAACGCTGTTGTTCCTGTCGTGCGGTCTTCTTTCTTATCTAATTGTTGCTGGCGATATGTTGAAGTCGTGGTTGACACTTGCTGGATTGAATTTGGGTACAAAAATATGGTGGAGAGCTCTCCTCATATTCTGTTACGCTATTGTTTTGCCAATTGTACTTACAATTCCAAGGAATATATCATTCTTACAATATTTCTCGACAGCAACTGTGATTTGCATCGGATTCTTCTTAGTTGTCATGATTTATAAGGCATTTTCTATTATTCCGAAGAAGGGAATGAATTCTACCGTTGACATCTGGAAACTTGACTTCAAATTGTTCTCAACATTGTCGATTGATTCAATTACTTTCTCACTCCCATGTGTTGTACTCCCATCAATGAAGCTTTTCGTCCCAGACCTCAAAAAGAGACAAAGCGTTGTTTTAACAACTATTATTTTCTGTTTAGTTATTGTCGGCGTTACAGGCATCACTGGATATTTAATATTCGGTAAAAATACATCTGACAATATCTTAAACAGCTTCGAAAACAATGATATTGTGATCATCATTGTTCGTGTTGGTTTCTTCATTGTTGTTACATGCGCTTATCCATTACTTAGCCAGGCTGTGCTCGGAAGCTGGTCACAGCTTATCTTTAAGATTAACAGCCCCAATTCACTTCCAAATGGAAAGAGATACTTCATTTTAGCTCTTACAAATGGTATTCCACTAATTATTGCTATGTTCCTTTCACAAATCAAGCCAGCTCTCGGTGTTTCTGGAGCTTTAGGTGGCTGCATTGTTAACTACATGTATCCAGGCATCCTTTACTTCAAGAACTCCAAGGAGAAATGGACTCATTGGAAGAACATCCTTTGCTTGCTTCTTGCTGCTTTTGGCTTAGTTGCTGGTTGTATTGCCACATACTTGGCCATACTGGATGCTATTGCTGCTTTTTCTTCAAAATCGGCTTAAGCTTCACATATATATTTTAGTTTATATCCTTTAGATAAATTGTTTAATTTCAATATTCATTATTTTGAAAAACTTCTTTAGTATTTAGCTATACATCTTATTTATTCGAGCTAACATAGGGCAAATATACATGCAATAACATTTTCACTTAAGAAATATGTTCATTTCGCTTAATATCTCCGCATTTTCATATATTATCAATTAGTTTGTCTAATAAACCCAAATTGACGACACCAGCTTAGCTTCTTGATTTTCTGCAATTATCCATTCACTTTATCCAGTTTGCAGTGAATGGATAAATTTGAGAAAGCGTTTTTTGCTGATCTTATTTGAGATTTGAATTATGCACATCATCTGCTTTATAACAAATGCAAAATTACATATATGACCAAGAAAATTGGGTGAAGCTTTCATTAAATTGGATATTGGATTGCACAGATGTAGTGGATGATATAATCAAGAAAAATAAGAAATTTTAAAACTAATTTCGCAAAATAAAATTGAATGATTCACAAAATTTAAATGAATAAAACTTTAGCAGCTCTTTCACTCAGTTTAAATCGATTCCCATTTTACAATGGCATCGCTAACAGTGGCAGAGCTTCCGTTCATTTCCACAATTTCAAAGTCAGAAATTCATTTTCATCTTTTATAAATATCAATTCTTATTCGGAAAATCTCAAAATCTCCGGATCTTCATTCAGTAGATTCCTCAGGTCTGCTATCAAAGTTGATTCATCAGCAGATATGACTAGCGTCATGCAGGCCAGCCATACCAAAATCGATGCTGAGAAATCCGATGTTTTCATTATTGACACTTCTTTTACGCATTGCTATGATATGTCAGAAAATGGTGGCGCTATACACTTCGATAGAAAGACCCTTTCTGTTACAATGGATAGAGTCTTCTTTACTAAATGCTCCACAGCACAATCAGGCGGCGCATTCTACGCTTCTTTTGATAACGCAACTATAATGAGAACATGCTTTGAAAAATGCGAAGCGTTAGAAAGTGGACACGCATTTTTCTTAAATCTTAACACAAAGGAGTTCACGGCTAATTTCACAGAAGTTTCAATCATGCACTGCTGCCCAGCCGAATCCAAGACAGGTAAGGCTGCAGCTCTATTTTTAACAGGTAATTATAGACTTCAATTAACGAACACATCAGATAACCACGCCAGAGGCTTCGCTGCAGCCTATGGTTCTCTCGGATCAAATTCACTTCTTATATCTTTCAACGAATTTCAGAATTGTTCCTCAACAAACGTTTTGAGAATGTTAGACCTTCAGAAATCGCTTTTAATCGGCTTTTCTAACTTTTTAAACAACAAGGCTTCAACGTCCCTTGTTGAAACATCTGCTGACAACCTCTTCACCAATATTGTCTTTATTAATAACCAAGCCCCACTTCTTTTCAGTGGAGATCCAACAAAGTTAGTTGTTGCTGACAGTTCTATAGACACCGAGACTAATATGGACAAGGCAGAGACACCAGGTCTCATCATCTCAAAGGATATTGATCCTCATGCGATGAACTTCGTCTTTGTTGGACATTGCCGTGTCGTTGCCGAGCAAGAAGGTATCGATGGTCCAGCCAGGATGAAATCCATCATCAAAGAGGTTCCACAGAAGAATATTGCACATTTCGAGAAAATATCACAGAACCTTTCATTCATTCCACCATCAATCACACCACGCCAGGTCCTGAAAACAGAAGAACCAGAAATTGAACCAGATGTCTTCACACATCGTCCAGAAAGACACGGTCCAACAAGAACTCGTAGAGTCTTCAATCCAAACATTGTTGACCCAGATCCAAACAGATCACATCCAGCCAGAAACAACACACATCCAAGAGTTGGTGTAATTACACCAGTTAATGTCCCAGTTCGTAACATCCCGCAGGATACAAAGTCAAGAGTGAACCAGCCAAGAGTTATTGCTCCAACAGCTAGCTTTTCACCATCAGAGACGTTCTACAAGTCTAGAACATTCCTTCCATCTCTCCAGTTCACCGCATCTCAGTCACCTGCCCAATCATTAATTCCATACGTTTTATATTCGGCTGCAGGCTTCGTAGTTTTCGCCGTTTTGACCTCCTTCTTGTTCTTAAAGAGTAGTGATGCAGGATATAACTTAATGACACCATCTGAATCTGCAGACTCTCGTATCTCTGATTATGCTTCATCCACGAGTACAACAATCACAATGACTGCCGAATCCTCAACATCTGTTGTTGTCTAAAATTTTTGTCGTAAGAATTATTTATCTTTTTTTATCATTCAAGCATTTATAACCCCACGAAATCACCAAATGCATATGAGCATAAACATGAGTAACATTTTCATTTTGCAACAAAATTATAAAAACAAAAAAAAACAAAATTTGACAATATCATCGATAATTATATTAATAAAATGAAAGCATGGATACAATATCATCATCTTTCATTTGTTGAATCGTAACAATGATTTTCATTTGAATTGTTTATCGACAACAAAATTCAATTACTGAATCAAGCTTTCAGGGCCAGCAAGCTACCACTTGCGCATATAGGTTATAGCATGGCCTTCGAAAGCAAAGAAATCAAAATGAAATTAGTCGTACATTTTTTTACGTCACTTTTTGTCAAAAGGAATAAGTCGTACATTTCTTTTTTATCGAATAAATCGTGATTTAGCTACATGAAAATTCAACGCAGAATCGTTTTAAACTTTACAACCCCTTAAATAAAAAAACGCTTACAAGTATAAATGAAGGGGATGGAAAATTGAAAGAATGAAATGCTACTTTTATCAAATATTCTCAAAAATGGATCTCAAAGATGTTGATCCCAACTCCAGGAAAGTCCCGAGAAACTTTCTAACAGATGATGAAAAGAAAACTATTATCAGGCTCATGAAGAAAGGATTAAGTCCCACTCATATTGCTCGAAACTTAAATCATAGTGTACGACAAATTAAGAATTTCATACATGAGAAAAACAAAAACATGGAAAATAAGTTCACTCGTGAACAAGACAGAATTATTATCGAACAAATTAAATTGGGAAATCAATCTCCATCTGTGATTGCAAAACTTCTTCAGAACAAAACTGATTGGATGGTTAGGAATAGGATCAAGCTTTACAAACGAAGATTTTGTGGAATTGAAAATCTGCCTGACATTGAGCTATTTCTTGACCAGTTCTATGGGCATGAGGAAAGCTTCGACTGCTTGAAAATTTTTGATTCAATGTCTTTGATTATCAACAAGATATCATATTCCGAGCATTTCTCATTTGATGAATAGGATTTTCATCTAATTACTGTTATTTGTTTATGCATGTTAAAATATTTTTTACTTATGTTTATTTTATAACAATAATTCAAATATTGCCAACATTATTTAAAGACATACTCTGTTTTAGATTTATCAGCATGCTTTGAGCATATGGTGCAACAATTTGGTCACTGTGCTTAAATTTGAAATACAATATTAGCAATGAAAAAATATTTGATGGTGATTAATTGTGTGTTTTACAACCGAAACTCGATCTACAGCTAGTAATTGACGACGGTAACCCATATTTACTATATATTTCAACACAAAAGCAAATGATTCGTTTGAAAATGATTTTTACATATTCTAGCCATCAACCATTGTCTTTCTGAACGAATCATTTATACAACTACGATATACAAGACAATTTGCAGCAATTACAAACTTCAAAAACAATCAACAGAACAAATTTGATCAAAAAAATTGTCTGATTTTTTTTGTTAAGTAGTTAAGATTCGCACATGTGATAGATTGCTTCCATATTACTACGCATGAGGGTTTAATAATCTATTTTGCCGTTTTCAAAAAAATATCGTATATCATCTATGTAACAGCGTGTTTTATGGTTTTGAATTATGGAATGCTATATCATAGTATGTGTACCAAATTGATCACCTAATATTGAATTTCCATCCAACAAGTGAAAAATTGATATCAATTTGTAACATGTAACTATTTTACTTTGCCTTAATATGTTCCAAGAGCTCTCAAAACCGTATCGAAGACATTTATTGAAAGACTTCTTTCATGCGATGCATTTAATTATACAACTGATTGATATGTAATTTGACTTCATACCTACCGAAATCTTATTACTTTGCATACTCTTTGTTGTTATTGTTGTTTTTGTTTTGTTTTACAAAAGAATTATTGCTTATTGTCCAAGTTTTGTGGATATCAGATTAGATATTATATTTTAGGTATTTTTCCTTCTTTCATGTATGTACAGAGATATTGGTCGTTGTTTTCTGATGATTGCCAGCCTTGTTCGCGATTTTTCCTTCCTACACCTTGTGAAAATACTACTGGAAGACCAAATAATTTCTAAATATCTCACTGAATTTTTCAATGCGTCCTTTAAGGTTATTTTAATGAAAGAATTTAATGAGGAAGTACTTAAAGACTTATTGTGGAGATATATGAGTATTAATGTTCCTACACCCAAATTCATGTTATACCAATATATACAATACTTGTTTGAAAGCTCAATCTAAACTCTTTTGATGAGAAAATATTCGTCAGGGCTTTATAATCGTTTTCCCTCAGAGTTCCTCTCAACATGGGCCACATTTGGGCTTCCAGATTATATTGATTACGTAGAAAACACTATACATTTCATATTATAATTGAAATATCAATAACTATGTTAAACTTGTTCATTATAAGTTATAATATAACAAATGAAAAGCAGTGTTATGCTTTTCGCATATGATAGCATGCTTCCATTGCTATGTTATGTGCAAAATTGAAAACTCTAATTTTAAAAAAGTACCAAAGATTTTTGAAGCAACCGTTTATAAATTTTCGAAGTGAAGATGCTATTCATCCTATTATCACAAGTACTATCACTCGAAAACAAGCCTGTTTATCCAAAACCAATATGCACAGATGGAACCGAATTCAATACGTATACTTACGCTTGCGAAACTAAATGGTTGAAACCTGCAAACGCGATTTACAACTTTGATACAGAAGAATTCTCATGCAACGAGACTAACCAAGCTGTTCTATTCAAGAATGGTGATCAGGTCTGCACATTAGTTGATAACATCGATTACACACAATATACTGAAATTGAATACCACAAGCTATATTACAACAATGATTTAATTAGCGATTTTACTGCAAACTACATTAATGTAACATACTTGAATAAAATTAAGGAGAGTTACGCTATATGCAAGTCAGTTCAATTAAAATCACACAAATCCTGTCAAGTTGTCGCAAATTACTATGCTTCAACAGGATATGTTGAGACAAACAAAGCATACACTACATATACAAACCTATTCTTGCCAAGCACAAAATCAGGTGGATTATACGGATATTCATATTGGCTGAAAGGAATCCCGTGGGTATCATATCCAACATCAATTAGCCAGGTTAATGACAATGATTTAATTACATCAACTTTCAAATATCAGGATGTTTTAACTTTCATCCTCGCCAGATACGATTATGACGGTAATTTCATCGGATACAAGAAGATGACAGATAACTTTGTATACTGTGGTGGAAACAATAACGTGACACAGATATGGAGAGTTATTGGAAGTAATTATGAAAGCCAGTGCCAGTTAAACATCACCGAGCTCAACTTCCAGGACAACCACTATATGTATGAGCCATTCTTCCTAGAAAATGGTGTCCTTCGCCCTGTTCCAGTCATGGTTAATGGTGCATCATCGACAAGGCCATACAGAAGGTTCTTCATAACCGCTGATTACGTTACTAATAACAAGATTATATATGCATCAAATATCAAAATGACAATAACACTTCGTGAAGGAACTCACGATGAGATTCTTCCTCCTTTGTTTGAAATTACTTATAAATCAGTATCCATGACAACGACAAACTCCCACCCATTCGAGTTTTCCGTTACATATGCAGAGATATTCAAGACATTCTGGAGATCCGTTATCATTGTCTCTGCTGTCTTTGGTGCTCTTGCATTTTCATATTTCTTGTTCAAGGCATTCACATATGTCCAGCACTTTGGTGAAGATGGTATCGATGGCAAGGTTATCATCGGTTTGTTTGGTGAAATCCTTCACATTGTCGGCGTATTGCTGTTCTTCATCGTGTTTGTCTTCTCGTTCTATATTTTGTGCTTCTTCAAATGGCAGAAGAGTCTTTTCATGTTCCTTCCTGATGCAGATGACCTGTTCAACCTCACAATTATGCAGTGGGTTGCTTTTGCATGCTTGTTTGTCTCTGTTGTTATCAAGATTATACAAACAGCGTGCACAGATGTTTTCCTCATCGATTGGGAAACGCCAAGAGAGAAGAATCAACCAGTATCATCTTGGCGTCGCTTGATGATTTCTAACGAGTTTGTTAGATTGTTCACCACAAGATCATATAATATCCCAACTACACTGATTATCATGCTATTCATTTTGACCGGATTCAAGACGAATCTTATGGCTTCTCCGATTCCATATACGCTATTGATTGATTTAGGAATCCCATACAAGATTTTAACATTTGCATACACAGCATTCTTGTGGTTGATATTCATGCTCGCAGAATGGATATTTACCACTTTCCTTAGATGGGGTATCCTTGGTAGCCCATTCACTAACTTCCTCGATCTTTGTGCTATGGCAAACTGCTCAGTCATAATGATGGTATCAAATTCTTACGGCTATTACTTGCACGGCAGATCCGTCCATGTTCAGGCTGATGATAATATGATGTCACTTCATAATCAACTCTCTCAAGAGCAGGAAGGAAATATAGGTTTGAGAGGTTTGGTTCCTGGCACAACAGATCAAGTCTTTGAGATTTATTTGACACAGAACTTCAGAGCTGCGTTTAGACAGACATATGATTCAGTCCAGTCAGTTGTCAGACCTCGCGCCCTTGCAGGAGAGAAGAATATCACATGGGCATCTGTCTCATTAGAAGCTCTTCAGTCATACGACCACCTCAACGCCTTCTTACAGAAATTTATTAGTGATGAAGCTCAGTATGAGGTAAAGCCAGCTCCATTTTCTCAGGCTTTCTTGGGTATTGCTCCGGCTGTTCAGGATAGAAGTGTGTTCCTCATTGAGAAGGATATCATGTTCAAGAACTCAATGCTTGCCGGAATTGAGTGGACATTGATGATATTCTATGTTCTTCTTTTCTGCGGTATTGAAACACAAACAAATTCACCACCAATTGCTGCCTTTGTGACATTCCTTGTTGATCTATTCATTGTCAAGGTTACTAAGGCCCGTGGCAAATCAAATATCGCGAAGAAGTCTTTGATCGATAATAGATTCATCATCTCATAATCAAAATGTGATTTTGAACTATTTATTGTTTGTTAAAGTTAATTAAATCATATTTATTAGATAATCAGTTAATTCCTCACCTGTCTTATGTCGCCAATCAAGATTTCAAACCTTTTGATTGTGATCAAATAATATTTTCATGATTAAACTTAAATATCTGCCTATATCAATTATGAACTATCATATGCAATAGTATCCAAGCAGTTTGAACCTATGAAAATGGTTGAAAATATTGATTTATATGAATAATAAAAAATTCACGAGCGATGTCCATGATAATATATGTTACACAAGCACATCATGCTTTGATCAAAACACAACTCAAGTATGTATGTTATCGATAAAATGAAATTCTTGAGAGGAACAAAAACCAGCACATAGATCTCTATCACTGTTCAGCAAAACCTTTCCCAAAGTGTAATGAATCCCTCTGATTAAAGCCCTTCTCACTCCCTTCCTCCCAATGATCGTGGCAGCTATACATCGTATCTCGATACCCAATAGATAGAAAAATCTGGAAAATTTCTTAAATTTCATCACCAATTTACCTATTCATTCATGGATACTATCAATTAATGTTGAGTATATTACTACACATTAATAATGCATGTATATATTTTTAGAAAACATCGCATATATAGTTGAAATTAGTTAAATCTAATTCGTATCTCCAAAAGTTAGGTTGCTGCAGCATTCATATTACAGCTACAGGTTCATGTCTATACTGACACTATATCTACGAAAGATGATGCAATAAAATTGGTTACAAATATTTTTATATATAGTGACTAAACGAAGCTTATGAACATATATAAAAGTCAAAATAATTATATATTGCTCGCTTAATAATGCAAAATTCCGAATTTTTTAAAAAAAACACTATTAACTTCAATATAGTCTTGATTATGAATTTCTAACTGATTCATTACATATGTATATCTAGTAGTTAAAAGAATTTTTATGTGCGTTTAGCTGCTACACAATAGGACATAAAGATAATCTGAACTTTTTCCATCCGAGGGATAACCTTAAAGAGCGAGAAGGTCTTTCTCTGATTGAGTTGACAAAAATCATCCTTTCAAATTTTTGCCTTGAAACATGATAAATGGATTCAGCGCAGAGTGTAGATGCAAAATATTTGATTTGTCAATACATGAAAAATTCAAAAAATACAAATGCTACCGAATGAACAAGTGGAGTCACTCCACCCATTCTTTAAAGTCCCGACTGTCAAGGTCTTCTGGAGTGGGTTCGTGCAGAAAATGGAGAAATCTAATTCTTTAAACCAGAGATTTCTCGTTATCTCATCTCCTGGTATATTTTTCTTCGAAAAGTCGCTGCTTGGCGGCTACAAACTCAACCAAGCTGTTTCGTACTCCGAAATGAAGGGAATTCAGTCAATAGACGACAAAATAATTATTAATGCACGTTATTACAAAGTAGAAATCGTAAGTTCATCGTACCCCCAGATTATAACGTTTATCATGGGTATACAAAACAGTCTTTTCGTTCCATTTGAACTAGAACTACCAAATGATTTGCGCGAAAGAATTTTCGATGACATGTTCATTTTCAACACACAATCTCCGCTATGTATCAGATTCTTATCTCTCTCAATGCCACTGCTGGACACAGTTGATGCAGAAATAATCGCAAATGCCGCGGCAACATTAACAGAAGTCAATGATTCTTATGATTTCAACAATTATATAATCAACGAGTCATTGCTCGCAACATTGGCGGATGCTATTGTCCTAGATACAGAAATTAAGACGATATCTTTTTCATCAGTAACTTTTTCTCAAATTGTTGAGCCTCTGAAAATCATTTTGTCATTAAATAGATACATTCACACAATAAACTTCACTGGAATTATATTCAAAGGTGACTCATCGGAATTAGTTTCTTTCTTCAAAATCAACGTTGTTGCACCTATAACTCGAATTAGATTCAATCACTGCGAATTGTCATCGAACAAATTTACTAACTTCCTCCTCGCTTTCTCGAAATTTAAAAGCAAAATTTATTCAATTAAGTGCAAAGATTGCACTTTCTCAGTCGAAACTATTACAGCTTTATTCACTTGCCTCTTCCAATCACCAAGTTTCCCTCAGCTTCGCGAATTTAACATTTCTGGTGAAGCATTACCTCAATGCGCTCAAGATTTGGCTATTGAGTTACTTGATGCTTCTAAATGCCATTTTCCACCAGAATTTAATTCGATTCAATTCATTTCTACGAAATTCAACGGCACCCAACTTATTGAGCAATTTGCTACAATGAAGAATCCTATTACGTCACTTGATGTTAGCAGATCAATGTTTAAGATTGAATTATCAAATTCTATTTCGACATTCTCGAGATTAACTAAAATTAATATTAGTAGTTCATGGACAACACCAGATTCATTATTGTCTCTATTCTACGCAATATCTCGCTCAAATCCGTCAATATCAGCAATCATTGCCGATCACCTTCATATGTCTGAGGCTAATTGGGCTAATTTCTATGCTAAATTCAACGGATTATACTGTCCATCTATTAGACTTTTGTCTTGGGAAAACAACTACATCCGTGATAATGAACAAATCGAGCAATTCTTCAATTTCCTGAAATGCATGAAGAATATCATTGACCTTTCTTTATCCAACACCGTCAACTCTTCTAAGGAGTTCATTGAACCTCTTTCAAAGTGGATCAGTTCAACGCACATCCAGAGATTCGTTATGCGCGGATACGACAAAACAGCATTCGGAAATGACTTTGTTCCTGTTCTTCAGGCTCTTGTAGAAAGAGGCTCTATCATAGCACTCGATGTTACTGGTCAAGGCTTTGGAGATGAGGGCATTGAGTTGATTGTTGAAATGCTTAAAGGTGGCTTAACATCTCTTGCTTTTGATGAACAGAAACCAACTACAACAGGTCCTCTATTCGAGGCGATGTCATTGATTGCTGCAGATAAGATGGACTTTGCTCTTTGGCCTGAGGAGAACCTGAAGCGCGCCATATCAAAGACACCAATGCTTAAGCGCCCAGAGATCCAGAAGCAGGCTGGCGATCTCAAGCAGCTATTCATTGAACGCTGGAATAGAGAAGTTCATGACTGCCTCTCTATTAAGAACAACTTCTTCGGAAAGTCGAAGGTTCCAAGAATAAGATGTCATCCAATTGGACCAATAATGACTCCAAAGGTTTCATACGAAATACTCAGTCAAACACCAGAAAATATCCAGCAATGTCTCACAGAGATATTCGGATTCTTCCGTGAAGATGCATTGACAACCCAAGTCAGCCGCCTCATCGAGAAGTATATGTTCAACACTATCATTTAACTTTCCTTCTTTCTTTTGTTTTAAATTCTTATGTTCTTTAATACCATATTTTTGCTGCAAAAATGGTTATGTCACATTTCTAAATCATGAATTAACCTTATGTTCAATAATTAAACGTGCACTAAATGAGTTTAGAAGGTTTAATAAAAAATCTCTCAGACCTTCTAACAACAGCAGGAAGAGGCTCCATAAGGACACTCGACATGGATCCTATATGGAAGTCTATTTTCCAGTCAAATAAACAAGCGAATGAGTTAGAAAAAGTTTCAACATTGATAAAAGAAATATATATGTTAAATTCAAGTTTAAGAAATCAAAAATACAAGACTCTTGATGCGATTGTCAATAATTTTTCAGATCCGCAGATTCAAGTTGACCAAAGATATGAAGCATCTTATTCAATATTCAAATTACTTCCATTCTACAGTGATGAAAACATCGTAAAAGTGTGTATAAGTATGATCGAAATACTTTCAGCCTTTACAGACAATAGAAAAAATATTCCATATGATTTTGTCAACGATTTTTCACTATATGACAACTTGAATGAAGAGAGTTCGAGAAAAGTAATCGAACAGTTCAGAATGATTGTGGGCCATACGTATGAAAATCCAATGATTTTGGTATTTATGACAATTTTTCCATCATTGTCACAAGTTGATGAATGTTATGATCTCGCATATGAGTCTCTAAACTCTCTTCTTAATGGAAAGGCTCTAAGTGTTTCCATTGCCTGTCATTTAGCACAGCATCTTTGCGAAAATTCAAGGTGCGACATGATCACTGAGGACTTGTTCCAGAAGTTCATTGGACTCATGAATGTCGACGATGATGAAATCTCACATATAGCATATGATTCTGTCATCAGATCAATGATGACAAAAGAGTTTTATTTGAATGAGTATTACATGAAAATATTCATCGAAAATAGAACTAAAATTGCTCCGAAGAATCTGAACAGAATATACTCGGTTTTGACATGGTACACAAAGCCAGATGACAACGAAGAACTTCAGGTCGAATTAATGTATCAATTAGCAGTATTATTGCATGGAATAATTACCTCACCAGATATAAACGATTATGAGTTAGGATACGCATTCTGCTGCCAGGCATCTGTAATTGACACAGTAGAGGAGTCAATCAAAGACTTCTACAAGCAAGAACTGAAAGTAGCAAGGAATTTTGTTGCAAGAAAACTGGTTCACGCATATCCAGGAATTTCTGCATTTGTATGCTCCATTTCTACATTTATAGGACCGAGAGGCGCTGAAAAGATCTCAGAAATTGTTCCTGAGATATTAAAGAGTCTAGAATCTAACAATCTGGATGTTGACGAGAAATTAATCATTGCAAAAAGTTTATCAATAATGGTGGGAACAGGAGATCAGCACATATTAAGAGAGCCAATCACTAGATCCGCTGACTATTTGATGAATGATTCTGATAAAAGATTATCCATATGCGGCGCTGAAATGATTGTTCATTTGGATGTGATGGTTGCTGCCACATGTCTTTCAGAAGTCAGTGCTTCAATTATTGGAATCATTGAGACGGACAAAGATATTGATGTTGTTGTTGCAATGTTTAGAGCACTCAAAACACTGATAAGAAACTTTGAATTTGAATCATCTGCATTCTCAAGCATAATAGAAATGATATCAACAAACACACTTCCATGCTCCCCAATTATTGTTGCTGTCGAGAATTCTTTTGCAATTTTCCATTTCTTTGAAATATTCATCGAAAAGTATCCTGGAGATTGCTTGAACTTGGCAAAGACTCTCGCTCAATGGATGCCTGATGCCTCCAACACACAGCTGAAAAATATTGTCAGGCCCCTGGCGTCATGCTTCAGGAATGAAATTGTTCCAAGAAGATTAGCAGAGAGGTGCCAAGAGAAGTTCTTCGAGGCGCTGAATGATCTCGATATTTCTTACATCAAAGTCCATCAAGCAATCCTTGAGATTCTCTATCTTATGATCAAGGAAACAATCGATGGAATGGAGCTGCAAAGTTTATATAATGCAGTCGAGAAAGTTGTGGCAATATATGATCATCCAAGGAAAGGCGAAGATTTAGGCCCTGGAATTGCTTATGCGACGTGTATTGTTATGATATTATATACTGTTAAGAATGTTACGATCAATGAAAACGTTTTGATTAATCTTGTGACACTTGAGATGCCATTCGACCCTATTCTTGGGATGTGTGATGATGGCCTCAGATATCTCCTTCAAGTCCTGAAGAAGCCGAGTAGCTTTGGAAAGGAAAGAGTTAAAGCATTCAAGATAGTTTCTGATATCCTGATGCTTCCTGACGTTGCAAGTCGAGAATATGGTTACAGAGATGATAGTATAAAGAAGGCGCACAAAATGCTTGTTGATGAATGTAAGAATAATCCGGATGTTTCTAATGGACTGCAGCATAAGTATGAGAAGAAAACTGTTACGACATTATCTTTTGAAGAGCTCATTAAGTAATGTTTGTTACTAAAAACTTGTTTTTTATTCTAAAGTTGAAAATATTTGAAGATAATAAAGTTTATTGATCTATTTTGAATTTAGGCTTCTGGACGATCGAAAACTGGAAGATCCTTTGTAGCATCCTCCCAGGAAGCACCACGGACCATGTTGTTGATGGCATCAATGGTCTGCTGGACTGTGCCTCTGACCTGCTTCATGGAGTCGCGCTCTCTGAGTGTGACTGTCCTGTCCTCGACTGTCTGGTTATCGAGAGCAATGCAGAATGGGATACCGATTTCATCGGATCTGGAGTACTTCTTACCGATGGAGATGGAAGAATTCTCGACCTTGTTCATGAGCTCGTGCTCTGTGAGCTGCCAGTGGATGTCGTCAACAAGCTCGTTTGGAATCTTGGATGTGACTGGGCAGACAGCAACCTTGTATGGAGCCATGAATGGCTTGAATTTGAGGATTCTGCGGTCATCTCTGATTGTGAAGGACTGCTCGAGTAAGCATGTCATGATTCTGCCAACACCGAACGATGGCTCGATAACGTTTGGAACGAACTTGCGTAACTTGACCTCTCTGATCTCATCAACAATGTTGTACATTGGGTATGTTAAGACCTTGTCAGTAACTGTGATGTTTGTGAGTTCCTCGAACTTGGCCTTGTTCTCTGGAGACAAAGCAGCGATGGTCTTGACGACTGTCTTGGCATCTGGCTTACCACCGAGGATAGCCTCACCCTCGGCAACCTTAGCCTGGATGGCCTTGATCTCCTCTTCTGTGAGCTTCTCGAGAGCGGCTGTGATGGCTGGAAGGCCCTTGCCGAAGGCCTTTCCAAGGTGAGCCTTGACGCCCTGGATGGAGAGGTGGTGCTCCTTGACTGGTGTGTCGAGTTCAGCTGTGCAGTAGATCTGCTCCTTGTTGGAGAACTTGATGTGCTGTGTGAGGTCATAAGACTGGCGGTCAGCGATACCGACGCACTCGAGCCAGCCGAGGGATTCTGTGTAGATTTCAGCATCCCAGCACTCCTTGGAGTAGTGAGCCTTCTCGTTCTTGCGGTGCTTTCTGAACCTGATTGTCTCTGGCTGGATACCGATCTCGCAAAGGAACTGGTAGACACGGCCCATGTAGTAGCCGAGTGTTCTGTGGGAGATGATACCCTCGTTGAGAGCCTTCTCGAGTGTCATGCGGATTGTGACACGCTTTGTCTCATCTTCCTCTTCCTGGAGGTAGTCTGGGAAGAGTGTAACTTCGATGTCCTTGACGCGATCGAACTTCGGGAAGTCGTTGATCTTCTCTGGATCAGCAAAGTGCTCGATCTCAGCCATCATGAATTCACGGCAGCGGACGAGACCGTTACGTGGGGAAATCTCGTTACGGTAACCAGAACCGATCTGAACAGCAGCGAATGGAAGTGAAGCGCGGTTCTGCTGGTAGAGACGGATGAAGTCTGTGAAGATGCCCTGAGCTGTTTCTGGTCTGAGGTATGCCTCGATGGAACGAGCGCCTGGGCCGACGCGTGTACCGAACATGAGATTGAAAGCCTCTGGTGTGGAAAGCTCGTTGCCTTCTGGGGACTTGATGTCGTACTTGGCCATAATGTCGATGAGCTGCTCACGTGTCATGCCGTCGACGTCCTCAGCGTCCTTCATGAGCTGATGCATCTTAGCCTGGTCCTTCTCCTTCTCGGCGCGGGCCTTGAGGACACCAGAGATGTACTGGTCAGCTCTGTAAAGCTGGGAGTTGACTTTATCGGTGAGCATGTAATCAGAGAATTTGGCTGTGTGGCCAGACGCGTCTAAGACTGGGCGTGGTGTGAGGGCCGGGCAGCGGACTGGCAACATGTCATCCCTGAGCATGAAGTGCTTCTTCCACTTCTCGAGGAGGTTATTTTCGAGGAGAACGCCGTTTGGTCCGAGGTCGTACAAACCGGAGACAGAGTTGTAGATTTCGAAAGCTGGGACCCAGAAGAAACCTGCTGTCATAAGGTCTTCTAATGTTGTGCGATTGTCTTTAGACATCGAAAATTTGTTTTTTTCTTGGCCAAAAATTTTGTGAGGAATATTATCGGCGGAATTTTGAATTTAATCATTCCCGTTCTATTTGGAGCATGTTCATGTTGATTTCTTAAAAAAATATCTAAGCTCTTGATAATATTGCAAATACCACATCATCACATGACATACTACACATATTTCACTCCAAATTTGAAAAATACCAAGTAGTTCTTTAGAATTCGCAAATTATGATGAACGGTTCTGAATAGCTTCGTTTTATTATTTAATTCTGTACTTAAATCTTTATTATTAATATTAATTTCTTGAGTATTAATCTTACCAACTGTTATAGATGTTTGTTGTTCTGATTCTTCATTTATTTTTAAATCATGATCATCAGGTGTTTTGGTGAAACTAGTTAAATTATCATTTATTGAACATAGCTGTCTAAATACTTCGGCAACTGTAAAAGTAATAAGTAAATCATTATTTTTCTCAGTACCTTCAAAACTAATATTATTATCTTTAATCACACTATTAACATAATTCAATAAAACATCATAACTAGGAAATAGCTTATTGAACTTTTCAGCAATTGTTGGTTCAGATACTACAGTATCTTCTTCTTCAGTAACTTCATTAATATCTCTAGTCATAATACTTCATCAAATCAAACAGGAGGAAGTAAAAAGATTTCAGTAAATAATTTACCTTCACACAATCATTACTTTTCAGGTTCTACATCAACGGCAGGGAATCATACTCATTCAATCACTTCGTATTCTTCAAATTTTGATTATAATCATGGTAATTATGAAAGTAATTATATGACTGATGTAATGTCGATACTTAATGATATTTTCTGGGACGATAGAAATAAAGCACCTTATAAAAGAAATACTTATACGAATAATGATGGAAATCATACGCATAGTGTTTACGGAAATACTGCAAATACTGGTTCAGGTACTGATTACATGCCTCCATACATTACTGTTTTTGCATTCATAAGGGTTGAATAAAACTGAATAAATTTCTCTCATAAACACCAAAAATAATTATTAAAATTTGCAAACCCCTAAACCTTTTCGCTTTCTTTTCCTAGTTAGTTAGTTAGTTTATGAAATCATTAATTCCCTATAGAGGAGCGTGGGCTCTTTTTAAGAGCTTGATATTTTATAAAGTCATAAGATTTACAATTAATAATAATGTTTGTTTTTGAAATTAATGAAAATTTTAATATTCATAAATTTCTCTCATAAACACCAAAAATTATTTTTAAAAATTATGAAGTCATAAATTCTATCACTAATGATAAAATAAATTATATCATATATTTAAAATAAAAAATTAACGCTGATTTTGAAATTAATGAAAATTTTAATTCCATATAGAGGAGCGTGGACTCCTTTTTAAGAGCTTTATTTTTATAAAGTCAGGAGTTTTACAATTATTTTTAATGCTGATTTTGAAATTGTCATGTAAAATAGTTTTTATCATAAGTTTGCCGCGTAATGTGTCACTTTTAGAAATTTGTAGAGCTACGGCGAAGTCGTAGCTAGTGCGAATTTCTCATTACTAACTGTAATGAAGATCCACGTCGCCGAGATGCACCCAACCACAGTTGATGCCCTCGAAGTCTGCGTTCGTCAAGTCTGGGATAATATCAGTGACGAATTACTCCAGCATCTCTGTAAATCGATGGACACTAGGTTGCGCTCCTGCGTCGAAGCCAAAGGCAACCAAATTAACTACTAAAAATTACTGTTTGTGCCTCCAATATGGAGTTGCACGAAAGTGTTCCACAAAACGTCAGATTTTTTTCTTATGTTTACATTACATTTGAAGGGGAAAAAGTGAGAATTGAGGAGTCGACCCTGTCACTTTTGCGGAAGTGTTTCGTGTTGGACTTTACAGCTATATTTTATGAGAGTTTTTATGATTGTTATGACCAATATTAAGAGATGTTAAGTTTATGTTGCTATGTATCTATATATTTATTATTTCCAAACATCGAATATTTAATAATTTTTGATAAAATGACTTTTATCTGCAAATAAATAAGAAAATATCCATATTACGCGGATATTATATAAAATTGACAGCGTATGCTGCATAATTTCCATCTATTATTGGTGATCACATTGGTGAGCATTTGGATTCTCAGCGTCACTTTTCGGTTAAAAGTGAAGAGATTTTGATATTCTAAAATGAGCTGATTTTATTATAATCTGCATTCATATATGATGATAATTACATGCTTCGAATCTTAAGATGATTTTTAAATTAAGGTTCTGCCTCCCCACCTCTCTTAAGACTTGGAATTTCCCAATAAAATTTTGTTGAAAAGATCAGGTAAGTGAGCATATGATGTACATTAACGAGAAATGAAAATGATAACAATTTGGGAAACAACTCGCCTATAAAATGATTTAATCAAGCTTAATCAAAAATATCTAAGAGTATTGTGTTGGGTATAATAAAGAGTCACGGAAAAGTGATGTGTTTACATGGCAAATGTATTTCATTTTGACATGTAAAATTGGTTAATTTATAAAGTATACATTTGCTTATAAGTTCAATTAAACTTGTTATAGCATCTGCAAATCTTATTATAGAATCTATCAAGCTTGTTAGAGAGTCTATTAAGCTTGAAATGACAGACTTTAAATGTCAAAACATATTTATAACTGCCATGTAAACACATCACTTTTTCGTGACTCTTTATTATACCCTACAGCGGCATAATATAGTGTAATAAAAACATAAACTACATTTTTTAATCTAGGTACTCTACGGGCGTATTCCTCACAATATTGAGGGAGCCCCTTGAAAAAAATTGAGAGGAGTACCTAGATTAAAAAGTGTAGTTTAAAATGAATGAATTTAACTAAAAATGCGAGAAAAGATTTTTCAATGATTTACAAGTTCTTTTGAGGATGAAAAGTGGTTCGATATCACTTTTATTAACTTTAAGAAATAAAAATCTTCAAAAATAATGACTCGTATGCATTTGGTGAAGAAAAATGAATACCGACCCAATAATGATTGTTTCATCAAAAGTTGAGTTACTTTTTAAAAAGTAAAAATTCTCCAAACATTTTATTTATGCATATGCCGTGCAGCAAAAATTGTTAATAATTTCATTACATCACTCAGAAAAATATTTATCGGAAAATACCCTGCGATCATCTATTATTCATGTTTTTAATGTAAAACATATTCAATACTGTGGATATAAGAAAAAAATTGTTATCGTTTGACTTTGAAAAAAAAATAAATGGAAGGAGCACCAGTTCCCCAATTTATTGGAAATTACCAATTAAAGGATAAGCTGGGATACGGTGCCTTCTCTTCTGTTGTACGAGCCATAGATACACGAACACAAATTCCTGTCGCGATTAAAATTATTGATAAAGCGAAAGTTAACATTCAGACCTTGAGACGCGAGGAAGATCTCTTAATGAGACTAGATCATCCATTTTGCGTGTCATTTTACGAATTTTTAGAGGATGAACATAATTATTATCTTGTCATGGAGTACGTCGAAGGCCGTACAATCTTCAAATTGATCAATGCCAAGGGTGCTTTGCCTGAGTGGCTTTGTCGCCATGTTTTTTGTCAATTAATTTGCGCATTAGATTATTTACGAACAACATTAAAGTGCGTTCATCGAGATATTAAAGCAGAAAACATCATGCTTGATCATAGCGGCAATATAAAACTCATCGACTTTGGTTTAAGTAACATATTCGAAAGCACAAATGCACTCTTAAGCACAATTGTTGGTTCGCCAGCATATGCACCACCAGAAATGTTCAATGGTCAAAAGTACAATGCAAACGCTGATCTTTGGAGCGCTGGTGTTGTTCTTTACGCTATGTCAGTTGGTAAGCTTCCATTCCAGGATCCATGTTTTAAGACTCTCGTTCAAAAGATTACAACTTTAGAACCAGAATATCCGGAGGAAATGTCGCCTTTGCTCGTTGATTTATTACACAGAATGTTAATGAAAGATTTTAATTGTAGAATGTCTATCGCGAAGATCAGAGATCATCCGTGGTTTATCAAGTATAGATTTTCACCAATTATGAAAGCAGATTACGGTATCGACCAACACTATAGGATTCATGTTAATGATGACGGTGATGAAGATGTCATTAAGAGGCTGCGAGACGTTAACATCAACGGTATTCAACTTATGAAACTTGCAAGAAATAATATTTTCACAACTGAAGTGGCTCCATTTAGAATTGTTCACCGTTACATTATCAAACAGAAGATGAAGGGCATGTATAAACAAGCACAAGATGATGATGGAAAGGATTCAGCAAAGAAATTTACTCTCTCGCTTCCACCACCAGCACAGAAGCTTGCTACTCCAAGCTTCTTGAATTTTCAACGCGACCCATTCATTGGTAGAAGACGCTCAATGATCGGTATGGGTCACCCAATTCCGATTCCAGAATCAGCCAAACCAATCGTGGGAGATGACTCTATCTCAGTCACAAAGTCGGTAAAGTCGGTACCTTCCCTTAAGATCCTATCTCCTTGTAAACTTGCAGCCCTTCAAACTATTTCTCAGATATCAAGTATAGATCAATTGAAGAAACAGTTCATTGCTACCACATTTGAGGTTCCTGATGCTGCGAACAACTGAATGTGATGTTTTGTATATTTTTCCGAAATTTTATTAATTTCAGCTTATTTGTATAAATTTTTATTAATTGCATTATATTGTTTTTAATTAAAATTACCATACTCGAAAATTATTAATTTTTTAATTGAGCTAGAAAAATTATGATTTATGGCTTTCTATCTATTCCCATCTTCATATATAGGCGATCGATAGCTTATTGACACTGATTTAAAAACAGTATATTATATATTTTATTCAACAAGAATGAGATTCCATGCAATTTTCGCAAATTGGGTTTCCACAATTACTACAAACAGAGGATGTAATGTTACCACAAAAGCAACATACATTAAATTCTGGTTTTCTATTTTCATTTTCGAGTGATGAAAGGCGACGTTCGAGCTCAGCAATGATCATTGACATATTTACCACAGAGTTTGATAATTTCTTAACCTCGTCCTTTGATGCATATTCTTCAATTGGTTTTTCAGCTTCTAACTTTTCTTCGACTTCAACTTTGGACTTTGCATCATCTTCCTTCTTTTCCTCATCGTGGATATATTTTGAAGTTAAATCCTCTTCGCAATTACCTGTTTCGAGTAATTGAATGATTTCTTTCACATTTAATGACTTTGCAATATCCATAGCAGTAAGCTGGTCATTGTTTGAAATGCTGACATCGGATTTTGCATGAAGAAGGATTTTAACCATATCAACATCAGAAGATTTAGCTGCAGAATGGAGAGGTGTACTACCAGATGAAGTAACCTTTGAGCAATTGGCTGGTGCATATGTGGATTTAATTGGAGTATTATATTTAACAAATTCAGTATTATATACAATATCAGGCAAAGGAGATGTCAATAAGAGGGCCTGAGCATGAAGATGGTTTGAGGCAGCAATATGAAGAGCAGTATTTGTTGATACTGCACCAGTATGCGTTTTAAGTGTAATATCTATATTTTTTTGAACTGTTTCGTATTGCAAAAGTACTTGCATGCATTTATAATCACCTGTGCATGCTGCATAATGTATAGGATACCATCCATTAACAGGTGTATTAAATGATGGATGAAAAGTATTGATCATATACTGTAATATTTCAGCTTGCTCGCAGAGTATTACCAAAACTATTGGGGTTGGTTCACTTATATAAGTAAATGGATAGATTTTTGATTTATTGATAACTTTAATTTGCCTTTGGAGGTAGAATGGCTTATCAATTTCCGATTGCTTCAGCCAGAATGTCTTAACTTCACCTAATTTCCCATTCTGGATGGCATCAATAAAGCGCAACTCAATACTTCTTTCCATCAATAAAAAAATAAATAAAAACAAGCAGAAAAAAACTATTTTCTCACCAAATTTCGACTTTTTTTAACTCGGATTTAACTTGATTTAAAAGTTTAAATATATGATAGTGTAACATATTATCAATATTTTCTTTTTGCTAATCTAATTGTGTTAAAAACCGATCATATAGTAATTTTTTGATAAAATTCTTATCCCATTAATAGAGGAGATTAGTGAGAATGGGTGTTAGACATTAGGTACTCTATGAGAGCTTTAGGATTGTTATATCATGAATCCAGTCTTGGTATATTTGCTCAGACACTTAATTTGTGACTTCAAGCGCAAAATCTTGTGAAATGATGAAAATACAAATGGGTGATGCCAAGCTTCAATGCTGAGTGTTTTTTTCCCATCACTGTCAATAAATTTGTTGATGAGCTATGTTTTTTGTCTTGAAAATTTAATATACAACTGACGTAGTATCGAAATCATCATTTATTCAGTCAAAAATTTTTTAACAAAAACCGCAAAATATTTTTTTTAGCCAATGGACAAATCACTGAATTTGGTTACAAACTTTATCTGCAGATATGATCAATTCCTGAAGGCGAAATATTTTGTCGACGTCAAGCTTGTTTCGAACGAAGGAACATATGAAGCTCACAGAATCCTTCTCGCTCGCTACTCAAAGTGGTTTGCAAAGACACTCAGCGAACAGCCAGACGATGCAGGCTCTTTCAATCTTCCAACTAACCCAGAAGGAGCAATGGGATTGTTATTGAAAATTCTTTATACAAATAATGCAAAATTATCGGTTGTCACAGCACCAGCTCTTCTCAAGGTTGCGACATTCTACGAATTCGTTGATTTCAGAATGCAAGTCGAGAAATATATTGAAGAAACTTCATCGAACATCGAAAATGAAGAAATAATTTTATACTATGTTTCGAAGTTTATCGAGTATGGGCTTATCGATGAAGCGCAGAAGCTTGCTCCAGAATTTGCTAAATATCTTGCAAAAATGATTGATAATGATGGGAGAGCAGGAACTATTTCAATTGACCGCATTTACACAAATGTTAAGGATGGGCGCGTATTTGCTTCTATTCTTATCGATCCTCAAGTTGCAGGAAAATGGTCGGAAGAACAAAAAGTTGCTCAGATCGATATTTACCATTCAATGCATACAAGTTTATGTGATGAAGAGAAAGAAGCGCTTTCTAGTTCAAAAATTGTTAATTGGTCGCAGCCTAATTCATATCGTTATCTCGTTCACTATCAGTGCGACTGGCTTCCATCAAAGATTTCACGCCCACTTTACCAGAAAATTTTCAACATTCGTGTTGCAGATACAAAAGTTTTCGAGAAAGATTGTGAAACCGCTTCACCAACTTTATCCAGATGGTTCCCATTTTCTTGGTGCTCATGCATTGCCGATTCTACAGAAACCCAATCCACTCCTATTGTTAATCCAATTAGTTTCATTACCAAACTTGGTGGCTTGTTACATACTCCAATCGACCCAGAGAAGTATGGTTTGATCAATCCAATTCCAGTCCAAAAGATGAAAAAAGAAATTTTATTCCCACATTTGATGAACAATGTTTTCTTCGACAACGATAAAATCTTCCAAGTTATTTGCAACCAAAAGGCTATCAAGTCTTCTGATAGCGCTATAGTTATTGATTTCGGCAAAAATTCAATTTTCAAACCAATCGAGATTAATGTCGACTTCAAACATAAAATTTATAACGAACACGTATCCTTATACTATAAGGAAAGGAAAGTACATTATCCAGAAAATATCAATGTAATAACAACAGCTGGTTCAAAGGCTCCAGCTAAGTCAAACGTTGTCATTCAAAAGGGCGAGTCTTTTTTGGATGCTCCATTTGATAAACCATTTTCACGGATTGTTATCAATCCTCCAATTGATGAATACTTCTTCTGCTTTAAAGTCAGGTATGTTGATTTCGTTGGATGTTTCTCACAAAATACTGAATAAACTGTACCTTATTAATTATTTTTTTTTTAGAATTTGTAATTTAGATTCCATTGAAGATATTATTAGCTATAAATATTTATTAATACTCCAGGCTTTTCTGAAAACAAATAAATTTAGAAGTTTGGTAAAGGATTAAAGATCTTAATAAATTCATCTTCATCAATTAAACCATCACCATCATCATCAAATTCCGCAATCATCATCTTTAATTTTTCATCGCTGAAAATGATGTGGAATTGATCGCATAACTGGCGAAGTGTCTTGAAATCTATTGGTCTTCCTCTTCCCTCAGGATCGAAGCCTTTGTAAGATCTCTGTGCTTCTGAGACAGGATCTCTGCTATAAACTAATGGATCCATAATAATGTGAAAAGAGTTCTTATCGATGCCTCCATATCCCTTTGGATCGTATCTCTGCATATACTCGTCTATCTGGCTCTTCTTAATATCGAAACCTAAAGCTCTGAAAGCAATCTTTAATTCATGGCGATCGAGAAGACCGCTTACGTCTGTATCAAACTGCTTGAATGCTCTTTCTATCTCTTCGAATTGGACTTTTGAGAGTTTAAATGCTGGTTTAGGAAGGCTCTTTGACTTTTTCTCCATTTTTTGGTAATGTAAACTAACGTTATGCGATTTTTTTATTAAACTGACAAGTTTAGGTATATTTTAGATTTAGATAGTTCGTCACTAAGGCAAACCGTTTGTCATAAAGATTTTGTAAATTGTGAATCAATTTAAAATGTTCAAATTATTATTATTATTTTGTTTTTTCTTAATGAAAGGGTGAAATAAGATGATGATTTTGGCATACAAAATATAAGAATAAAAATCATTTAATGACTAAGAAAACAAAATATGATATTATTGAGATGCTCCTTGAGCATTGCTGAATTTAGCAATTAAGTTATTGATCAAGTTCGGCTGCAAATAGTTAAGATGCTTCTTTGATGTGGGGTTGTATCTCTGCAAAATTGCAACCATAGCATTGAAAGGAATATCTTTGTTCCTTTCCATAAAGTTCGGATTGCCTGCCAAGGTTGAAAGCTGTGAAGATAAGAGGAGAGACAACATCTTAATAAGGCCATTAATTTGGGCTTTAGCAGATGGTGTTGAGATTAGGGCAGACCAGTTACCAATATGATTGACATTGAGGGAAACAACCTGGATGAAATCTGGTGTCCATGATATATCTTCCATGCTGACAATCATCGATACAAATAAGTCAGAGATGTGACGTGCAACGTTTTCAACTGTTGTCTGGAATATCTTCTGTGGAATGTTATTAATGAGCAACTGGCTCTTAGCTTCAAAGTATAATACAAGCTGTGCAGTAGAGAAATGTGGTGGCGGCTCGCTAGCAAGAGTCTTCATGTAGCTGCGGTCAATAAGCTCTGATATGAATTGATTAAAGAGTGAAGCAAGCTTTTTAGCACCTTCTTCTTCGACAGCAACAATTGTTCTTCTGAGTTTTTCTTTATCTTGCTTAATATTGGATGCCATTGACTTCTGGAGGAATTGCTCGAAATATGTTAAAGCACCATCAAATGCAGCAAGTGAAGCAATCAAGTTACCGCACTCTATGATAGATGGGGCATTCTGTATTCTGACTTTAATGGCATTTCCAAGTGCAGTGACAAGAGCCTCGTAAAGTTCCACCAACAGAGAATCCTGGTGAACAAGTGTGAAGTCAAGCCACTTGGATAAGGTACCCTCGATGATTTCGCAAACTTTACCCATTTCTGGAATGAAAGATATATCTGCACCGTTCGAGACGATATTGTATTGTGCACACTTTTGGACATTTTCTGTGTCTGATGGCTGAATAGCGTCAAGGCGACTGCTGTCAATCGCCTGCTTGATCTGGATAGAAGAGTTACGCTTAAGAGCCTGGTTGAACTGTTTACCACGTGTTGTAATAACTTTCTGAAGTTCAGATGAGTTCATTGAGCAAATACTCATGCGTTCATCGAAGTGTGAAATTCTTTGTGACAGGAAAATCATATCTTCAACTTTATCATGAGAAATTGTTTGTGTGAACTCACGAGTCATGTAGCCAATAGTTTCATTCCACATACGCTCCATACGTGCTGGCTCAAGTAAGTTAAAACCATCGGCTGAGATTCTCCATTCTGTATAGAAGAAACCAGCCGTGATATGGAAGAGTTGATCGATTGGATCAACACCAGTCTTCTTCTTGTTGTTTTCACGCAATAATTTCAACTGCTTTTCGCGCTTATCATTGTAGATTGATAAGAAAACTTCAACTCTGCCTAAAGCTTTTTCCATCATGTAATACTCATACACAGCTGAAAGATCAATCGGTGGTATTTTCTCTTTGTTGAGGAAAGCTTCACCGATGGCTTCGCATTGTGAATTGAAGTTAATCATCCAGTTAGAAAACTTTTTGTCGGCTAATGTTTCTATGTGAGCGAGAATCGGCTCGACATCCTTTTGTAGATGTCGAATTGTAACTGAAGAAGCGATTGGAGAATCATAGTTCGCGAATTCGAGTGTTCTAATTGTTGCAATGTATAAGTTCCCAGCGCGTATTTCTTCGTTGATGTTTTTAAGTTGTTGAATCAAAACTTGAAACTCAAGATTTGCTTTGAGTTTTTCATCTGTTTCTTGAATTGATTTTCTGATTTTTACCGCCTCTTCAAGAGATGATTTGTATGAAGTCATTGTCGCTTTTATTTCGCCTTCAATAGCTGTAAGTCTTTTTTGAATATCAGACGAAGATTGACCCAAAGTTTTTGCTCCATCAATACTTTTTCCGAATGTTTCTGAGTACTTCTGACAAAGGGCGGCAATGTCTTGCTTTTTGTGATCGATAAATAAATTTAATTGAATTAAGAACTCTTTGTCTGAGTTATTTGCGAAGTGAGCCGCAATAAGAGCATCGGTGGCCTGTTTATTCGTATTTAATGATGTTTCTAAGTCACTGATTTGTTTCTCTGTAAGCAATCCAATTGGGTTCATGTATTTTATATATAATTATCGTCACTTTTATATATTTTCATCATGACACTTTACATGACAATCAATCTTTAAAATGACAAAATATAATTTTTACATGACAAAATTCTAAAGTTAACGTCCAGTAATTTTCTTGTATGGAAGTTGAGAAGCTTCGACAAGAAAACAAAGAGCTTCAAAGGCAAATTGATATTTTGAAGAGCCAATTTAACTCTTCTTTACAAACAAATGATCAAATTCAAAAGGTTTTCCAAGAAAATTACGATTTAACGAATAAAATTCGAGAGTCTCAAGCAGAAAACGATGATATTTCAAGAAGGTTGCAGATATCATTACAGAAAATTCAAGAATTGACTCGTCAAATTGAAAATTTAAAGAATGAAATAGAAGAAGTTCAACAAAATTGCATTAAAGATATCGAAAAACTTAAAGAATCTCTATTGGTTGATTCTAATAAAAAGATTTCTTGTCTCAAAAATGTATTATCTGAGAAAGAAAAGACAATTCAATCATTTGATTCGGCAATTAATACGTATCAGTATCAACTTGACCAAATATTTAGCGCAGCCTCAACATATTTCAATCGATCCATTAATGATTTGGAACCTCTTCTTGAAATTTTATTAATCGAAAAACCAAAATTTACCGAAGAAAATGATAATATACAATTACAGCCTTCTCCAGAGCCTATAGTTATTAAGAAGGATTCTAAGAAAGGGAAATACTTTGAAGAAAAATACAATCAATCCGAGAAATTACGACAAGAAAATGAAGCAGCATTAGTCCGAAAAATAGATTCAATCATTGAGATGTATGAACAGAAGATCAAAGAGAAAGATAACAATATTGAAGACTTACACCAACAAATAAAATCATTAAAGATTAAACTCAACGAATTCAATGATTTTAAGGGTGAGATGATGAAAAATCAGTCCAAAGAGAAAGTTCAGTATCAATTAAGTGTGAACGAAATAGAAGCACAAAAATTAGAGGAGATATCTGTGTTAACTAAAAAACTCAACAATTTGGATGAACAATTCAAAAAAGAGCAAGAAAAGTCAGAGCTATTAAAGAAGCAACTAGTTATCACAATGAAGAAATACAAAAATACAGCGAAAGAATATGATGACCTATCTAAAGATATGGAAAAGCTCAGAGAATCCAACCAACAACTAAATAAAGATATCCAGCAATTAGGCATGAAACACAAACAATTAGAAGTCAATAATAGTGATCTAAACTCAGATTTATTAAATCTTCAAAAGAAAAACGAGGAACTCTCTGGACAGAACAGAGCTTATTCGAATGACCTCAATCAGAGAATTGTCGACTTAGAAAGAATGAAAGTCACCATTTCTCACTTAATCGAAACTAATAACCAGGTGAAGAGCGAAATTATAACAGCAAACGCTGAGAAACAGAAATCACTCGAACAGGTAAATGAAACAATAAAGCTTATTGAAGAAAAGGAAAAGCAAATTCAAAAGCTGAACAATGAGTTATCTGAATGTAAAAAGGATTACAGCATTGTCAAACAGAAGCTTGCAGTTGCAACTCAACCAATAAACGAAGATGATTTGCTTCCTCTTGCTTGCTGGTCATGCACTGAATTTCCGAAAGAGTTGTCAAATGTTTTATCTGATCTAGCAAGAAACAAAACATTAAAAGCACCAACAAAGCTCGGACATTACTTATCAATGATTGCAGAGTGGTATAACAGCCAGATTGATAGAATTGAGAAAGATGTGATTGCTATAAAAGCTGAAATAGAGAAAACACGTGAAATGAAGAAGGAGTTTGCACAATCAATGAAGACATTATTGCCAACATATGAAATTGATTTCACGAAGATCATAGATTGCTGTGAAGAGAGGCAAAAGTTTGTTAATTTCATACAAAAAACTCAGATGACACTAAATCAAGCTCAAGCAGCAATAAATGAGAAAGAAGCTCAATTATCAGGCCTCCTCATGGCAATGCAAGCGAGTACACCTGAGGAAGCACATTCATTCATTGGATCCATGTCCGAGGAAGTCAACAACTTGAATGATGATGTCGAAAAAACATTAGCTAAAATGGAGAAGCAAAAAGCAAAGTTTGAGCAGATTGAAACAGATCTACGCAAGCAGCTTGATGACAGTAATATTGAAATCAAGAGTCTCAAGGCTTCTTTAAAGAACCAAGAAGAAATTAATCAACAAATGAAGAGGAAAATCAAGAATCAAAAATTTGAGTTTGAAACAAAATTACAAGACTACGAGCATAAGATTCGCGAAGTTAATCTTGTCAATGAAGCAAAAATCATTGAGCTTCAGAATGCAAATACTCAATCTTTGAATCTCATCTCTGCAGAGAAACAAAAGTCTGTCCATTTAGCAGAAGAAATTCAAAAATTAAAAGATGTGATTGCAAATCTTGATAAAACAAACAAGCTCTTGACAAAGCAAAAGATCAAAGAAATAAAGGCAGTTAAAGAGTCAATGAAACAGATGGAAGATAAATTCACGCTGAGTGAACAAAAACTCAAATCAGAGAATTCAGTCTTAAAAGAAAAGATAGATAAAACAATTGAGGAGTTTAAATTGCAGATTGAGGACTACAAGGCATCAATAGCTAGCTTGTCGGAATCAAAGCAGCAAAATGAATCAAAGAATAGTGATTTGGCAGCAACTGTTAACGATTTAGCACTCGGGAAGCAAAAACTTTTGTTGCAAATCCAATCTCTCAAAGGTGAGATAGAAAGAGAAAGGAGACTCTCTGAAACAGCTATTAAGACCAAAGAAACGCAGTTATTGGCTGAAAGAAGCAGAACTATCGAAGAAATGAGAGTTAAGACAGAAACTGAAAAGCGATCTCTGATATCAAAAATTGCAAATGAATTCTGCACTTTGTTTGAAGTCTCAACCACTAAGCTTGATGAACAGAACTTTGATTTGTTTATGTCAAACATCAAACTCAAACTTAATGAACTAATGGGAATGGAATCTAAATTGAGAGTTCTTCTGGCTCTTGGACCACAACAATCCATTATTGACGCAGTGTCTCTATTACTTTTGAAATCTTAGAATGTGTTTATTAATAAATTATTGTTTGAATTAGGAATTGTTCAATTTTTTAACAACGCAAACTTTTAATGAAAGCAAAAGAATGTATTTGATAGTGCATACCAATTGTAGAGATATCGTTCAAAACAGAAGAAAAATATAAGCTTTCGATATATCGAATGAAGTAGATGAGATATAGGATCATTATATGAATGCATATGAAGTACCATGAAATTCTAGTATTTCACATAAGTATAGAAGGTGAATAATGTGTTTTTGAAAATATGAAAAAAATATAATTAGCTTTTGGGTCAAATTGTTAGAAAATCTGATAGAGAATATAAATTTATTTATAGATCTGCATCAATCTCGGTCAAGCTCTAGTAGGACGATAGGATTGAAATAAGCGGTTTTGGTCAAGCCTTTTAAGATGAGGTACATTTCTGCTTATCTTCTTTCTGTTGCTGCTGGTAACGAAAAGCCAAGTGTTGATCAGGTCAAGAAGATCCTCGAGGCTGCTGGTGTCGAAATCGATGCTGCTCAGCTTGAGGCCGTTGTCACAAAGATGAACGAGAAGAAAGTTGACGAGCTTGTCGAGGCCGGCAAGAAGGAAATGGACAAGGTTGGTGGTGCCGCCCCAGCTGCTGGTGGTGCTGCTCCAGCTTCTGCCGCTGCTGCTGCTCCAAAGGAGGAGGAGAAGGAGGAAGAGGCTGCTGCTCCACTTGACCTCGGCGATATGTTCGACTTCTAAAAGACATTTACACTTGCCATCTTTATAAATAAACAAATTATTAATATAATATCCGAAGCCAAACACCTAAATTCTTCTAAACCAATCGATAACCTTCTTACCTAATCATTTTTTTATATTCTTATTCATTCATTATAGACTTTATATTTTTTTCCTTATCAAATATGATTAGGTATGTGTTGGACAACAAAAATCGATTACCAATGACTTCTTTATTTCATTGCTGATGAGATTTCATGTCCATTTTGTGCTTATTTAGATGGGAAGTACGATAAAAGTCACTTTTTTACCAAATGGATGACGGTGTTTTGGAAACTATAAACTTGGCCATAAAGAGCCAAGAAGAAATCAAGGCCCAGCTTCTCGCGGAAATAGCACTCCTCGAGAAGCAAAATGGTGCCCAGAAAGGCGATACCACACCCCTCAAATTCTATAAGATTTCGATAGATCACTTAAGAACTGAGAAACAATCTCTCAATGACAAAATTCACCAATTTAAGCAAGTAGAATATCCAACACTTAAACAAAAATTGCAGCGCATGCAGCAAAAGAACACAGCAATCGAAAACAGAATCTCCTACCTCGAGAAGATTCGCGATGAAGATATTGTCAGCAAATTAAGTTCTCCAGAAGCAGCCAAAGACATTATCAAAGGATTCTCAGAAAACTTAAAAGCAGAAATTGCAGAACTATCGAAAGAGGAAGATATCATCACTAAAAAGATTGCTGAGTCTAAAGAAGAACTCCATAAGCTTCAGCAAGCAAATCTTTCAAGTCAACGCGAAAACGCCAAATCTTCCTGGGATTCGGAAATCAGCGAAGAGGCAAAGTTGAATGTTGTCACAAAACAGAAACCACGCAAGAGATCCAGAACTTGCCAAAACCGTCAATCAGCTTATTTACCTCCTGATCCTCTCAGATTTTCACCATACTTCTAAGCACCCGTATCATGTAAACTGATGTTTTGTTATATTAAATCGTTTTATATGGCATTTTAGTAAATAATCATTTTTTCTGAAATAATGAAACCTAATGAATCCCAATCACTACCATCATTGTGTAGATTTTCGGTGCTATTTCTATGAACATAATTTTGTTAATTTATCTTGTTCCAAAGCATTTTGAATGAGCTTATACTTTAATATCTGATTGAGCCAATTGAGAAAGCACCCTTTCCTCAAAATGTTAGCATATATTCAAGATAATATTTTTATGCAAATTATTATTACATTATTGTAATCTATAAACATTGGTTTAATAAACATTAAGATAATTATATAACAACAAACAATTATAGCAGTAGGATGTTATACAGGTTAAAGGAGAGAAGAATTGAAGAATCCAGATCCATTTTGATTCCTTGGTGAGTAAGGAGATGATGAAGCTGAGAATTTTGTCTTTCCATTATACCTTGGTGGTGTTGAAGGAAGTTCTGCAGAATCGTTTGATAAACCTGTATTTTTACAGTATCCTGATGCCTTTGTCATCAAAATTTGTATATCCTTCCTCACAGACTGAATATCACGACTCTGCTGAGCGCATGTTTGTACAAATAATTCATCGTTTGTTGATCTCTCGAAATTTTTCATTGCTAAGCGCGAAGACGTTGCTGTGGCACCGAGGTCTGAAACATGCAAGCTGCTTCCGCTATTGAACGACTTGCGTGGTGAACCAGAAACACTCATTGTGCTCATTTTAGAGATTATTTTCCGTACGTTTAAAGTTGTCATTACAACAATGAGTCATTTCTAGCGACTATTATAATACACTCATTCCCAATATACGATTTTCATCAACAATATTACAATTCATGTTAATCAAAATAAATTTGCTATATTTTGGACTTGATTAAACACAAAGTGAAATCTTATAAAATCAATGCTATAAGGTCGTTGAAAACAACACATTGCTATACGTGTGCTTGTATAATTCCATGAGAGAATCGATTATATGCAAACTCACATAATATTATCTAATTGTAACAATAAACATTTACATATTTTATAAAAACACAACAATACAACTCGAGAACATATCAATGATATTTCGAATTATTTGATTTGAATATATTGGAACTTTGAGTCAAAGTATGTTTTGAGTATTATGGCAGTTGTAGCGAAAATTGTCAAAGCTCCAAACGAGATCTTTCTTGCTAGAGCACGCATTTCAAACAACGTTGCGGGGAACAAAAGCCTAACATCAATTCCTTCATCAACTACATTAACATATGGAAGCTGAGCTGGCAAAGCAGGAAGAGGACGCTCGTAAGTAAACTTTAAGTTGTGATGAACTTCACCTGTCGGTGGGAATCCATGCCTTTTAAGATTATATGTCATATTAAGGTTAGTAAGTGCTTCTTGTGCAATATTTGACCATGCACTTGAATAGGGTCCAATATTGTTCTTCCATGGCTTGAAAAGCGATGGATAATGGAAAGACACAACTCTTGGATCAGGATTGTCTGTGTTGTTATATCCCAATATCGACTGTGGATTACCTGGTACTTCTAATTGATACCACTGTGGTGCAACAGTAATATTACCGTCAAAGTACTGTGAGATAAGACCTTGGTCATGTGGGCCTGTCCAAGAGGCTCCTTGTTGCTGAAGTCTAAAACCATAATCATCTGGATTTCTGCTCCAATTCATTCCGAGTAATTTCATTCCAGCAAAATCATGTAGAGATGGAGTAAACATAATGAAGTCACCATTAGTAACAGGTCCCAAATGCGAAAATCCGTAAACGAAATGATCAATAATTGATGTTGGCGTTGGATAATTAAATATTGTTGATGGATCGCGCCTGAATATAACATCAGTGCCTGTCCAAAGTAATTTTTCCCAGCCTGTAACACTCCAGGCGTTTAATTTAAACCAAAATGCTGTATCTCGCTCAGTTCTGTCTTTATAACCATCAGGCCATTGAACGTATGGACGCCTTACAATATGCGTCCAAACAGATTTCAAATTTCTTAATTTTTCTTTCGGAATTTCCATTGTTGTCGGTATTAAAAGCACACGGTCATAGTTTGGACTAACTTTCATGAGTGAATAGCCACATGTAATCGCGAGAATGAAGAAATGGTCCTCAGAATCGTCGCTTGTATATCCAGAAATATAAGCATAACGAGAACGAGGTGGTGGATCGTTGAAAAACGTCGAAGCGTTGATAAATGTCGTGGTATTTTTTTCTGGGAATGTTGGCAAATTAAGTTTGAATTTATAGGCTAAAATGGATATTGCAAACATTTATTTTTTTGAGGAGGAAAAAAATAGCATCATTATGCACTGAAAGTTCAAATATGAATATGAATTTAGTTTTGCAGTTTACCCGCGAAGTACAAGTTGTTTCATAGCAAAATATGATATCTTTTGAAATATTGCATCAAACACTGTTTTTTATTGGAATGTTACTTGCACATTAACAAATTACTATTTTCTCATCATTGTATAGTCACACAAATACCAAGTAACAAACATCCAATTTGATGTCGTGATCAGTACTATGAAAGTACATATCCATTCTCTTAATGAATTCTTTTTGACAGAAACGTGAATGTATTTAATTTCATATATTTGGTTAATGTATTTTTAAATTTTCACTGATTATTGATATCGAATATTGATATTGATTGAATAATACATGTGTTGATCTATTACAATATACTATGATATATGCATGGCAAATATTTTTGCTGTGATTCATGATGTTAATCGAATACAAGTTTAAGAATTCAAATATTGATATATAGTTATGATTAATTCTATGATATCTGATTACCCAGTTGATTAGCTAATGGCACCATCATTGGAAATGGTTTATCTTGTTTCTTTAATCTGAATTTCTTTGTTTAATTTGTGAAAACCAAAGAAATAATAATAGCTACGTCCAGTAATTTCACGCTCATTTATTTTGTTAAACTCAATATAAAAAAGTGTTAAATTGTCAAAAAAGTGTCAAATTTCATGGCATTCTGTTACGCTCTGATTTCGAAAGGAGGAACTCCAGTATGCCAGCACTGCGCTGTATCAGGCAACTTCGACCTATATTACCAAAAATTTCTCCCTAAAGAACGCTCTAAAGATGGAATTGTTATCTTAAAAGTCGATGGATATGTTTGGGGAATTCTCTCTGATGAGAAGGATCTGAACATATTATGTGTTGTCAGAGAATCGTGTGAAAAGCAGATGCTGATAAAAATTTTGAATGAGATTAAATCAGTTTTACAAAGATTTTTGAAAGTTAACCCAGGAGAATGGGAAAAGGCTTCAACGTTTTCATTGCAGTCTTCTTTCGAGCCATCATTGCGAGATATTTGCAGAGTATTGGAGCAAACTCCAAATACTTTAGCAGAAATTGTCCCTCCAAGCATGTCAGAACTTGAATCTAGTGATGTAGATGAATACAATTTACTTCTTAACAATGGAAATTCTGCTGTTCGAACAATTGGACATCGTGCACGAAAGAGAAAGTACTTGAAATACGGAATTATTGTCACAGCAGTTATTATACTAGCAGCATTGATTTATCTTATATTAGCTTTCTTCTGTGGTGGTTTTACAATCCCCAATTGTTAATTTACACTATGATTGCATTTTAGTTAAATGTTTATTTACACCATATGTCCAACTATCTATTTACTCCATAGTTCTATTCACTATTATGAAAAAATATTTATTTTTAACAATAATAACAAACGCAATTGATGTAATAAACTCAGCTTAACACTATCAAGATTGACAATATAATTCATGCATATGTGTATTGATAAGAGGAAAACACATCTAATTTGATTTATATATGTGATTTTTTGATTTTCTAAATTTAAGAACAAGTTGTATTCATTCAAAAGTATCTTTGACATAGCTTTGATAGTTCAAAGCTTCAAATATATATTAATTTGAACAACTTCTGAATATCAATTCTTAAACACAGAAAATGACACAATATTTGTTAAATGCGGTTATAGGAGACTCTACTTCATATAGATTTTTGAATTTCAATACAAGAATTTCAACAGCCGATATATCAAATTTAAGTTGTAATTCATATATATGAAATTTTAGTTATACGACAATGTGTGGTTTATGGGTCCTTGATGAACTTGCGAAGCTGGGCCATTGGAACATATAAGAGGATTTGACGAAGAATCCATGTTGTTCCTTGCTTGGAAAACTGCCATTCGCCCTTTTCGAATGGAACGGAGATAGTTGTTTGTGGACCAGCAACTTCCTTGATAGCTTGGTATAATTGGTTACCTGGGAATGAGGCTTCTGCAACACGATAGCGGACAGTATTGAGGCCGACGTTATTCTCTAAAAGAAAAGTAGCATGGAGAGTGTCTGTTTCGTTCATTGGGAGGGGAGGAATATCACTTGTCATGATACCAACTTGATTTGGAGCATCTGGGACGTTCTTCTTGATCTTTACATCGAAAAATGCGTGAGCACCGAGATCGTTAAGATTGAGGATTCCGTGCCAAAAGAAATTCTTATCACTCGACATTAAAAACTTGCTTCAGAGGGGTATAAAAAATATGATGGGGGAAAGAAACTTTAACCTTATTTATTTAATCCACTGATGTTGCCGCAGTATTAATTTATTTATGGATTCATCATTTTAATCTATAGTATCTGTGCCGCAGTAGATATTGGATTCGATGTCTTTGTTGATTAGCTGATCAACTTGAAATCTTAAATATATATAATCCTAAAAAACTAATGATTTTGATACCTACACATCATGATAGGATAGGAGCTGTAGTCCAACATATTGAAAACTTATTATTTTATAATTTATCTTTTAGTGATCATATATTCATCATGAACATATCTATAGATATTCCTCATGAACTAAATGATCTCCAAAATAAGTTTCATGACCAAATCATAGTTTTTGATACCATTTAAAGTAATATATCACATCTAAGGCCAAAATAGATCTTCTGCATTGATTTTGAATCCCCAAAAACGGTTTTTGGATTTAAATGAACGTTGTTAAGGGCGCACCGTTTACGCGAGATTAGAAATACGCTTTTCGAGTAGGGGATCATCACTTGATAAGTTAGCATAAATAGGTGAGCCAATAGAACAAAACTGATGATGTCAATATTTATAATCCATTGCTTCACAACAAAAATGAATGGTTTCAAAAGCATGACTTTATAAATAAATAAAAAAAATCTATCATAAAAAAATTCTACTCTAATGATGTAATTCTGACAACGCCGCGCTTCTTCGGGTTAGGATATTGCATTGGCTTCTTCTCCTTCTTCTCTGGAAGAGCTCCGAGATCAGGAAGATCGATATTTGGAAGCTCAACTTCCTTCTTTTCCTCCTGAGCTGGTTGTTCGCCTTCTTCCTTAGGCTTCTCTTCGTCGTTTGCTGTCTTCAAATCTTCCGGCTTGATTGGAATATCTGTTGCTTTGAGTCTTGTGCCTGGAGGAAGCTCGCAGTGGATTAACTTGCCATCGCAGTAATCCTTAAGAAGGAATCTGCAAGCTTTTGCATCATCAGGAAGTCCAAGTCCCTTTGTGAGACCCTTAACCTTGGCGATGCCACCCAACAATTCTTCATGATCAACATACTCTGATTTGAATTGTGTGCCGTACAAAAGGTTGAATGCCTTAGCTGGCAATGTCTCAGCAATGATCATCGCTGGGCCAATGTGATCTGTCATCTGGTCAATGTTGAGAACGCCATTGCAAAGCATGGCAGCACGAGACTGTTCGAAGAGTGGGAAAACCAAACCTGGGCAGTCGCAAAGTGTGATACCCTCTTCTTCGATGTTGATTGTCTGAAGGTGCTTTGTCTTGCCTGGTGTTGAGCTCGAGCGAACACACTGACGGCCGACAGCAGAGTTGAGGCACGATGACTTACCAACGTTTGGAAAACCAACAAAGCCTATTGTGACTCTGCCATCTCTGCCTGGGCCTGGAGCGAGAGCCTTAGCTTTGAGAACAAGCTCCTTTGGTGTGATAAGATCCTCACCTGGGAACTTAGCAGAAACAAACTCGAAGTGGAAAGGAAGGTTAGATGCAAGTTCAGTGAAGTATTGAGTCCACTCCTTACGGATTGGTGGTGGAACAAGATCACCCTTATTAAGGCAAAGCATGATTGGAAGCTTTAACTCATTCATGTAGAGGATGAAATCTTCACAGAAAAATGAAAGTGGATCTCTTGCATCAATGATGTAAACAGCAACCTGAGAACGCTCGAGAACGTGCCAAAGCTCTTTCCAGACTTCTGGGTTCTTTTCGAATGGAGATAAAGTAACGTTTCCATCTTCTTCGATAATTGACAAAGCACGACGCCACTCAATGAGTTCCTTTGTTTCTGCTTCATGAAGCTCATCTGGTGTTGTGTTTTCGTCCCAATGAGGTCTACGTGGGATTCTCAAACGATGCCTTAAGCGCTCTTCAGCCTCGATCTGCTCCGGTGTTCTGTGAAGAGCTAGATATGCCTCCTTTGTAAGTTGAGCTCTGTCAACAATACGAACTTGACCACGCATCGCAGTGAATGTTTTACCATTGAGTTCAGCATCAGTGACGAAGTCACCAAGTGTGTAATCGTCGGTCTTAGATTTGAGTCTATCCTCTGGGCCGATGTAAGTATCTTCAACGAGATATTTAGTTGGGCCGTGATTTCCCTCACCTGGTGTCTTTCTATGCTTCATGCAGGAGTTGACGAGTGCTGCGCCAAAGCCGCCATCGCCTCCTTTCTTTTTTCCGCCTTTCTTCTTGCCAGACATCAAAAATAATTTTTTTGTGGCTTCCAAAAATTTTGTAAAATTTTAGATGCGAAACATTCCTTTTTGGACTTTGTGTAATGAGAAAACTTGGTTTTCGAATATAAATAGTTTATGTTAGTTTTATTTGACATGTAACTTAATTTACACAACAAAAATTTGAGAATCCAGGAAAGAAAGCAATTGAAGTCAGAAGTGTAAAATTCATTCCTGCATCGAGCATATACCTAACGTTATGCTATCTCAAATTCACACAAAATTTGCTCATTGGTAACATTACATATCAAATTTTCAACTTTACATGACAAATATCAGATAATACGTGTCGAAAATAGTGACTTTCGTCATTTTACATGTCAAAATTCGCTGAAATCTCATGGAGGCATCGAGACCCTCAACTTAAATAGACAAACAAATGCTATAAACATACTCAGAACCCCTGAAAAGCACCAATTTCTTATTAAAATAAATGGAAATACTAAATAAGTTAAATTATTGCTTTTTTAAAAATACAAAAACAGAGTCTCATATTCTTAAAATAATAATCCATTATCATACTGTTTATGAATGTATTAATTATAATTGATTTTTTTAATATATTTATAAATGCTGCAATTTAATATAGGCTACATCTATATTATTAACATGCAGTTATACCTACAATAGATGAGATAAGAAAAGAGTTTCCATCATCTTCCAATACAAGATAGTGTTTGTTTAAGCAAAACCATATTGGATCAGCGGCTTGGTCTTTGTTTGCAGAGATATTATTGATACCACTGTAAACAGAACCCCAGAAAGGCACGTAAATGTTGCATCAGATCTGATCTATAGGGGGTCACTCGTTAAAAATCGCAAAACTCAAAAGAGTAAACGAGAAAAAAGTTTAAGGTTTTTTCATAACATATAACATATAAAAATAAATTTTATTTTTACAAATTTCTAGAAAACCATTAATAAATTCCTACCATAAGAATTTACATTATTAATTAAACAATATACTTTAATAACAAATTATAGAATTTATTGATATTTCGATATAAATTATAGGAAAGTTGTTTATTTTATGGATATTAGGGAAATTCTAGTTTTGGATATTCTCAGATTGCTGATTTTTTGGGGATAGCCAAATTTTTGGATTACCATGAAAAATCACAATCTGTATACTACTTATTTGGAATCTAAAACTTTTCTAAAATAATAGCTTATTGTTTTTATGTTCATTTTAGCAAAATTTTGCCAATAATCAAATGATAACATGAATTTTAACATGTGCATCAATGCTATATCTATTGTTTGTACTATTCTATTAGTTCAATTAGAGTAATGATCAATTTTGGATTGATTTTTTAGAAAATAAATCAAACATTTTACATTTTCATTCTTTGTTTCATAATAATCTGTCATTTCAGAAATTCGATTATTTTTTAAAAATGGAGTCCAAGGAGCAACGAATAGGCAATTACGTCCTTGGACAAACGCTCGGATGCGGCACCACTGGAAAAGTTAAGCTGGCGCAGAATATTCTTGATAACAGAAAATACGCTGTTAAAATTATAAAACGAGATTTCCTCGATACAAAACCTGAAATGTCCAAAAAAATCCACCGCGAAATTGCATTAATGTCATTCCTCGATCACCCGCATTTATTGAAACTCAACGAGTTTTTCGAATCACCTCGTCATCTTTATATAGTTATGGAATACGCACCAAATGGTGAACTATTCGACTACCTCATCACAAGGAGAACCTGCACACCAGAAAAGGGATTGAGATTCTTTCGTCAAATTATCTACGGCTTAGATTACCTTCACAGCCACGGCTTTTGCCATAGAGATCTCAAGCCTGAGAATATCCTCCTTGATGGCGCGAACCAATTGAAGATTGGAGACTTCGGTTTTGCACGATGGATGAGATCTAACATCGCTGAGACATCGTGTGGCTCTCCACACTATGCATCACCAGAAGTTATTCGAGGCATCAAGTACGATGGAAGATGCGCTGACATATGGAGCAGCGGTGTTATTCTTTACACTTTATTATCAGGAAGTTTGCCATTTGATGATTCATCGATAAGAAATTTGCTTGCTAAGGTCAAAGTTGGCGAGTTTTACATGCCGAACTTCGATTTGCCAATTCAAGATTTAATTCAGAGAATTTTAACGGTAGATCCTGCGCAAAGAATCACAATTCCACAGATTAAGCAACACCCAGCGTTCAGAATGTACGTTCCTGAATCATACGTCTTTCCAGTTCCAATTCCACTTCCTTACATTCCAAATCCAATCGATATCTCAGGAGTCGACGAGAGTATTTACAAGGTATTACTCAACCTCGGTTTCCAGTCTATTGACGACATCAAGGCCGAGTTAACATCAAGTCAACATAATATGGCAAAGGTTTTCTACACAAAGTTGATGAACTATGTCTCTCTTCGCACATTCCCATGGCTTGACCTGCATAACTCGAATCTCGGAAAAATGGATGATCCGGAGAGTTTCATAATTCAACCCCAAGAAACTAACTTCCCATTATCTGCTGAACATTCTAATGATCCTTTCCGCCGTCACCAGCACGCTTGCAATCCATGTTCTTCTTCACCAGATCTTTTCAGTCTAGTCGATCGCACGATTTTTGTTCCTGTTGATGAAGTATCCAAACTCACTGAGTCACCAGCAGAAGAGCAAGAGTTTACTCTTGAAATTCTACTTGAATCCTTTATGGATGTCGCTCAAAAAGTCCTCACAACGTATGGATATGACTATTTCCATCCGAATGATGTCCAATTAATTGGAAGAAAGGACGATCCAGAGTGTTACATATTGTTTGACGCTCTTTGTTTCTCTGAGAACCAGATAGATGTCAAGCTTTCGCGATATATGGGTGAAGGCTCTGAGTTTGAACTTGTTATTTCGGCACTGACAGCTGATCTCCAGGAATTGCTTGGTGATGAATTTGCGACCATATAATTTTTTTGTTTTTAAATTTAAATTTTACGTTATTAGTTAATAGTGTTTAAGTCAAGATAGACCGACTTATCGGGATTAGGGTGTTCATTTAATCATTGTATTAACTGTTCAGTTTTCCATTCTCAAAAAATTATTTATATTGAATCGAGTTTATGATGAACAATGAAAGGTGTTTCATCCCCTGCTGAATTGAGTGATTGGCAGTATGTTTGTAATGTTCAAAACCCTGTAAATATAAACTTAGAGAGATGTTTGCAAAATTTATGAGAGAAATAGAGTAGCCATCATATTGAAAGCTTAAAAATGTAAAAATAAGAAGAAATGTTTACCAAAAAAGTGACAAAAATGACTCAAGAAACAAATGTTGGTTTAGATATGAAAGCTCTACTCGCCAAAATAGAGAAAGAAGGCGCATCCTCTGACGTGAACTGGAAGAATATGGCATTAGTTTTCACAAATCTCGGTAAAACTGTGACAACATTGCCAGAAAAGGCTATAGAAGAAAGCATTTTCCTCCAAATGTTTGCAAGGCTATCACAACTCTTAGATACACACGCAGAAACGATTCCACTTCGTTGCAAAATTTTAATTATTATGATTCTCCAAAACTCTGCAATAATTCTGGCCAAAAAACAGTTTATCACACAAGTTGACATTGCTTTGAGTATCGTTACAGATCAATTTGAAAACGAATGCAACAAAGAAAGTCCAAATATTGGTTATTTAATCTCTATCTTGGACTCAATCTTCCAATTTGTACGTTTCCAGATTGGTGATAACAAAGAATTCGTCGATTCAATAAATAATTTAAACAATATCGTAGGTAAACTCTCTGAATCTAAAAAACTTTCTCTCAGACACGCCTTGAGGTTTTCTATGGCCAAAAACGACCAAAATCATGCATTCATGGCATTTGAAAAAGATCTACGTAAATTATTTGGTGCTTTAGGCGTTTCGACAAAATTAACACAGAGAATAACAAATATAATCCCACAACGTAACGTTAGAGATAACGATTTCCGTCTGAAGATCCAGAACATGCTTTCGCAGTTCCCTTCAGAGGCTGTTCTTGAGTTAGTCATTGATGGTTTCAAGAAATTCAATCCAAGTCCAAACTTTAAACTTCCGGAAACAATCAACCAAACAATTCAAGAGATTATGCGTGCTGACCAAGAAGTCACTGAATTCGACATGCATGAAGTGAATATTGAAACATCAGCTTATATCGTCGAACAAGGTCTCGAAAAAATGACACAAAGAATGAAATTCACGTCGCAGAAAGTTCAATCGCACTTCTTAGCGATGATTATTTGCACAACGGATCAATCTGAAGGAGAATCATACTTAAAATGCACAGGCAAATGCACAGAAACCGCTATCAGATGTGCGAGTGCAGACCTCAATGCACTCCTTCCATTCCTTATCAATTGGGTTGGATATGAGTTCGTTAAGAGTCCAAGAGAAAGATATGTTTTAATTGCCGAGAAAATCGCTGTTGCTATCTGCGCGAAGATCAGCGAAAAGGATGATGAAAAGGAAAGTGCTATCTTGGTATTCCTGAGATCATTACCAACAATAGATCCATCTATCTTCGTAGTTTTAGCTGACCAAGTCGACAAAAATGCGATGGTTTCTCGAACAATTATTTTTGCAATGGCAAACGTTGTCCAGAACACACCACTTGTTCAAAAGGATTCTCTTGATGCTATTTTGCGTCTTTGCACATCTCCTGATGCAACAATTAGAAAGAATGCTATTGATTTAATGATCAAGAATTTCCATGCTGGCAGATTGTTCGTTGATGATATTGAGAACCATGCAAAGAAGTACCTCGAAGAAGGTGCTGTCCAAGAAGATGCTCCAAGTGCAGAGAGATTCTTCAACATATATTTCGAAATTCTCAAAGAAGATGTCGACTTATTGCAGAAATTGCTCGAAATGTATGACAAGATGAATGAAGGCGTTCAAAAGAGTGTTAGATCTCATCTTATTACACAGATGCCACAGATTGGTTTCAACGTTGATATCATCAAGAAACTATTCGACAACCAGACAGATAACAACATCAAGTTGATCCACTTCATCCTCGATAACCTATCTAAGATCAGCCAGATCCCAGCACAGATGACAACGCTCATCAAGGAGCAGTTCGAGAAGACAGACGATGGAAGATTCCTCATTCCTATCATCCCGACACTCACCGAAAACGAATTCTTCCAATATATTCCCACATTCCTCAAACTCAAGAACTCTGGTCTCAGGCGTGCTTTCGAGATTTACATCATGCAGAAGCTTTCCAAGCAGGCTAAGAACCCACGTGTGAACTTGATCTCAGAACTACTCAAACCAATCGAAGCAAAGCCATACAAGAAGCAAATCATTGCTTTATACTTCTGTATGTCAAAGAAGGAAGTTATCGATTACCCAATCATTGCAGCTGCTGTTAACAAATCTATGCCAACATCTGCTCAGCAGAAGAAGAACTTCGATCTCATATGCGAGCCTTTGTTGTTCATTGTCGAGGAATACAGCGAACACGCAAAGCATGTCGAAAAGTTATGTGAGAACCTCATCAAGTATGGTGTCCACAACAACGATTTCGCATGGCCAAAGATGATGCAGATCTTCGAGAAGATCAACATGTTCAAGATCTACAGCTTACCACTAGAGAAGATAGAAGAAGTTGCAAAGAAGTGTCCGAAGCTTCTCACCTTCATGAAGAACGATATACCAAAGAAGAAGGTACCAAAGAAGGTCGTCCAGTTGCTGGAGTCTCTTCAAGAATAGAGGCTTTATTTGTGTTATTTAGATATAAAATATTTTCTATATTAATTAATCGTTTTCATTGTTGGCAAACATTAAAAAGGGAAGAAATGACATCCTTCACTTTTTACAATCATAGTTTTCATTGTGGCAATGGCGAACAGCGTCCAGAACTCCTTCCAAATCGAAGTCATCCAGACGGATGAACAAGAACAAGAGATTATCGCTGAGCTTCCGAAGAAAAACAATAATTATATTGATGTTGCTTTTGAAGAGGCTTCAGAGTACGAAGAATTGTACTTCAGTGACTACTCAATATAACCCTCTACTGTATTATAATTCTTGTTTGTAAATATTCTATATCTAAAATTTTATATCTACAATTTTTTTCCACAGTGCGCAATAATATCTTTAACCATAGAGCAAGAGATTGGCTTCATAAGATTAGGATAAAGAAGGAAGATTCAAAGTAATTTGTTCAATAGATGAATATCCACTAGCTAAGGATCCATTTTGAATATAATATAATCCAGAATAGAAAGAATTTCATGCAAGATGAATCTAAACAGCATCAAAAAGCTGATTGAAGTGAATATATTAAATAATTTTACAAAGGAAACAAAACATAAATTAAGCTGTGCAGACAACAAACTCTGGGAAACAGAGGTCCTCAGATTTCCCAACAGTTGTGAAATCTGAAATTTCTATCTTATCAAAATCGAATGGTCTCTGCACCTGGATTGTTTCCGCGTGATTTGGATGATCTCGCTTGATAACACGTTGTTCAACTTTCGCAGACTTTGTTGAATCATAAAAAGTAATCTTAAATTCCTTTGCTGTGCAATTTAAGAGAGGGATCGCGTTAAATGAGAAAGAGTGAAGTCTCGTTTTTGTATCTGGGGCATAAGAAATAACTGGGTTTGTATGGGCAATGTATAAACCGTTAAATTCTGGAATTTCAGGCATATCAGTGATGTTTATTGATCCAGCCATGACTTTGATTGAGTCTGGAATCGAAATTGTGTGACGTGGATATTGGACATCTTTCAATAAAATGTCTACATAATTGCCTTTCGGACATAAAGGCTTGAACTCAACCTTTTGTCCTTCCGTAACTTTGAATGATTTATTTGCTTCAGTAATCTTCTTATTTGTTTCGTCTAAATTTTTGAGAGTCTTGTTTAAGTTCTCTTCGAGGGCCTTTATCTGGTTTGCATATATTTTGATTCCTTCTTCTCTCGGAGCGTAATTGTATAATGTTCTAACTCTTTGACAAACAAGAAAATTAAACATTATAAAAAAATTAACCCGCCACTTTTCACATACGTCACTTTTAGCAAATTACATGTCAATTTTCGACTTCACTTTTCTTCATATTATTGCGAAATGACTGAAATGGGGGAAGTTGAACTTCTTAGAGAGGAATCAATTGAAAATAAGATTTCTCCAAGAAGGAAATACATCATTTTATCAGTGACTTGCATTACTGCTTTTATATTTCTTGTATTTTTCTTTTTCGGTTTGAATTTCACAAAAGAGATTGAAATTCCTAAGAACACTTATAAGAAATTACCATCGAAATACTTTATTAGCAGTGAATACGCAACATCATTAAATATCGAAAGCAAAATTCAAAAATCATGGGTTCATACTGCAGTTGATATAATGCAATCATTATATAAATACAATGGAATCAAGAAGGGCTACCTAAATTCTACTCAGTTTGTTAAATTCTCTACTCAATACATTTCAGAACAAATCAATGTAATTTGTGCTCAAAATCCAACAATATCTCCATGCAATGAAGCAATTAGAAATGCTGGATTATCTCCATATCCTTCTGTTGATGATTTTGTTAAATTTATCAAAAATTTCCCCAATGTTTTGATTCCAGAATCAGCATGTGTCTTAAAAGACAACAAATGTGAAGTTGACCAAAATGTCCACATTGATAGTCCAATATCCTTTAAACTGACCGATTCAAAAATAGTTTCAACAATAGCACAAATGAAACATTTGTTGTACTCCACAGGTTCCCCTGTTGGCGTAGTTATGCCTATGCCAGCAACAACATACATGTTTCCATGTGCAAACAAATTGGTTTCTGATACTGAAGTTTGCAAATCCAAAATGTCTGATTTCGGTCCTATAACATTTACAGAATCCTTCGAGGCAAATGGATCATCATGTTATCACAATGCTGGTAAGATGGCTACCGGTAATACGAGATCTATGGTATTAATTGGATGGGATGATGATTATGTTGAAACTATTCCAACAAATATCACAATGCAGTCTCCATTCAAAGGTGCTCTCTTCTTCAAGGGAACTTGGGGATTAGCAGGTCATTCAAGAGAATATTTAGCTGGAAAGCTTCCTAAATTAATTGAAAATATGATATGTCCAAATATATTCGATCCTTTAAACTATGTTCCAGCAGCAATTGATTGCTTCATCAAGAATAGTGGTGATCTAGCCAAATGCTCAAAAGATATAAGCAAATCAGGGGCAACTTCATTAGTTTGTATTAACAATAATTACTGCTCAGAAGGAAAAAGATATTTCTTAATTAGAGAGTCTAGTAACTCTCGTGCTGCTGAAATGATTATTAATTATGGTATAACATTCCCGAGCATCGGCAGTTATGACGGTGAAAAACTGGAGATTGTTGATTTGGGAATACCATTTAATCATATCTATCATGTTTTGGCACCAGAAGATCCCAAAGTCAACTCTAACGAATACTGCGGTCACATCGCTATGTCCTATAAAGCAATACAAGGAATGCAGCAGATCACAGGACCATACACAGAGTCAGTTAAAGGTGTATCTCTCGAAGTTTCTTTCTCCGATGATTCATATCCAGGAGCAACTAAGAAGAAATGTCATGAATTCACAAAATCCTCAATGCATAATTTCGAGCCTATTGATACGAGTTATACCATTCTTGATTTATAAATATTTGTATGTTAATCTTTTCCGAAAACATGACTTGTTTTTTTAAAGCAAAAATAACTTTATTACAAACAAAAATATGAATTAAAATCCAATGTTGTTCTGAGAGAATAGAATAACTTCCTCTAACAGTTGTGACAGTGATCCAACTTCCAACGAGGTAGAATCTTTGAGTTCTTCGATCCAATCCATTAGGCTGCTGTTTTCAGAGAATGCAGACAACATTTTCAAATATTCATTATCATGTGGAAGTTTTGTAACGGTCAACAAAGCATTTAGAGCATATTTAAAGTCTTTTTGTCCGAGGAGTTCGATATTGTCAACTATCATATAATAGAAAGCAAGATCTCTTAAATGAATCAAAGTTGGTTGATTATTATAGGAATTATTGAGAAAGTCAATTGCTAAAGTTACTGAAGATATAATTTGTCTAGCATCATAATCAGCTTTTTCAACAATCATTTCAGCAAACTCATTATTGATGAACTCATCGGCGAGTTCTTCATTGATGCTAATCATTAATGATATCAAGTAATAATGTGAAGCTCGGCGCAATGAATCAAAACTATGAAAAGAATCAATGATGAATTTCAAGATTGCATGATCCAAGAAGTAATTTAATAAACTGTGATCCATTAGTAAAATTCCTTCAATTATAAGAAGAGTATCTGATAAAACATCATATGCTTCTGCTTTTGAGGAATAAGCATCGCAGTATTCAACAAATTTGTTGATTAAGTCATTTTTAACATAATATTTTGCAAAGATATCATTTGCCCAAACACAATTGTTCCATGCATGAGTTATAAACTGAACAAAATCTGGTGGATGAACTCTATCAACAAATTGAAGCAAATTATTCATCACAGATAAAACTTCTTCATTTAATGAGGGATATAAGAAATTAGACTGCATGCAGTTCGACATGAAAACAGCAACAGACACAATTGTATTAGCAGTAATATTATCTATAAATAATGAATTAAAAGCTGTCAAAATGTGTGAATTCATTAATTCTCGACGACCATCCTGGTTCAAAACTAAACTGCAACATAGTTTTATAGTATCTTCACGAGGAAACGTTTCCTGAATAGCTTGTAAAAGACCATTTCCTAATAAAAAGGAAATGCAACGCTTTGAACGAGAAAAAAGCATTAAAAGCTCGAATGAGAGTTCTTGTATATCTGTTGAATCGCTTCTAAAATCATTTAAAAGATTGAATAAAAAATCAATTGGACAATTGTTGGCTACTATTGAGAAATTATCAATAACCCATCTCATAGCTTCTGTTTTCTCGTCAAAATCCTGACTATTGCATTTTTGCAATATTGATGGATCGAAATTTGTCTTGATCTCTTCAAGATCGTTGTTGATTTCTGTATTTGGCATTGAAATATTTGTTATCTCATCGACTAAATCTTTTGATTTTGAACTTTTTTTGTAAAGTTTGACATTGCTTATAGACATTAAAGAAAAATAAGTATAACATAGAAGAATAACTTAACTTCTACATTCAAAAGCTATTACATAGGTTAAATAACACAAACACATAATTTTATTACTAACATTGGGAGACTTGAAGAAGGTCTCCCATTTCTCTAATCTGTTTCGAGAATTGCTTGCTCTGATCTCTCATTGTGGTCACTTTAAGCTTTAATGCTTGTTTCTTCTTTCTTGTTTCATCAACTTTCTCTCGCATTTGAATCAAATATTCATTAATCTGTTCAACAGTTGTTTTCGTTGATAATGTCTGAATAACTTCGACGTCTCTTAGCTTCATACTCAAGTCATCTAATTCTTTCATGCGATCATTCTTTTGCTCTGTTGCTGCAGTAACTTTTCTACATTGTTCTTGAATATCCTTAATATCTTGATGACTCTGCTTCAATGCCTCCTGCGCTGAATTAACAAGAGACTCTAACATCTGCGTTCTCTGTTTCTGTTCATTTATTTGCATTTCCTTGTATAACATATCTTCTTTGATTTTGACACTCTCATCCAACATTTTACGCTGATCTCCGCTTTCAAGAGGTTGCAAAACCATACCAGATGCGTATTCAGTACACTCATCTTTGAGCTCTTCTCTACGCTCTCTAAGCTTCTTAACATTCTTCTCAGTCTGCAAATAAGGCGTGTGAGTATCTCCAAGAGCCTCCACTCTTGCTATTAAGTCCCTTCTAACCGATGGCATTTGTGGCATGATTTGTTCCGATAGCTTTGATAATGCTTCCATAGCTTCGCGTAGTTTAGCAGTTTTTTTGATATATGTTTGACACTGATTCGTTATTGAATCGATTTCATCTTCAAAGTGTTCACGTGTGTTTTCAAAGTTCTCTCTGATGCTGTTCATGAACTTACCAACAGATCTTGAATCTCCGTTCAATAAATTTACGCAAAGCGTTAATTCGTCAATATCTTCTGGATCTTCAGTCCTATTTAATAGTTCTATTAAAAACGACATGATCTTTCTCAGATCTGAGTTATTAAATGGACCGATTTTAAGCGATTGTTGAGGTATTGGTTGTTCAACTTGGTAAGCTGTAACCATTTGACGTAGAATTTCATCATCGTATGAAATAGTATCGTTCAGCATTACTAAATCATTCTTTAGTTGGAACAGTTGCGCTTCTAATTGTGTCGCACGATGATGAGAAGCAGCGTAATTTGATGGACATATCTCACTTCCTTTCATGTTTTGGAGGATGTGAGAAGACCTTTCGACTTTTGCCTTGCGAATTGATTCAACACTGAGATCTTTGATTTCACTTTCTAAAGCGTGCTGTTGTTTTTGCATTTTCTCAAATTGCTCGCATGAAGCTATAAGGAGGTCTTCCAGCTGTGACCGCTTCAGTTCTCCAACACCATGTGGATTCCCGATATATTTCTTCCACCACATGTTCGCTGTAGAACTTTAAACGTAAATTATATTACTTGACACATTACATGGCAAAAGTCAAATTATTATTTCAAAACGTGACAATGACAAACTTGATCGAATTTGGAAGCGATTTCCCAATATCTAATGGAATAAAATCCGTATTAGATAGGTGTAAATCATATAAGGCAGTCGTGAAATTTGTCAGAACTCTATTAGCAGTTTGTTATGTTTATGAAGATAATTCAATCCTAATTATTCCACTAAGATTATTACAAACATCGAAAGCATGCCGTGAAATTGCAGAATATGTTTCAAATCCGCAATCAAAAACCTACAATGGAATATTATTCGCAAAATATCAAAGTAAAATCCGTGAAGTATGTTCTTTACCAGGAGATATACCAAAATTTATGGTTATTCTTGAATCTGGTGAATCACACACATATGTTTTCCCACTAGATTCGGATCCTGTTTCAACATCAAAGCGTTTCAATTTGGCTGGGTTGATAGAATTATGCAAGATTTACTATCCCTATATTGTTTGTTACATCAAAGAATCAGAAAAATGTATAGTTTACGCTGCAACTTTACTGAATGATAATCTAAAATGGTCAAAACAATGCATTACCGCTGAAATAAATCCATTTGTCGTTCAGTCTCCGTCAATATATATTATTAAAGAAGACGGTTTATATGGTTGTGCTCTCGATGAAACTGGGCAAAGAATCTTCCCACGAGAACTAACGAAAGTTTTTGATGGAAAAGGACTAGTTCATATCAAAATGACGAAAGGTTTTTACACATATTATCCAGAAACATCAGAAATACTTAAAGTTGAAGGACCTAAAATATCACGTTCAAAGTTAGATGAACGCGCGCGCAATGCTCAAGTATTATTTGCAATTGGTCCAGTTTTAATCGGACTGTGTCAGAAATCAATTATGGAATTTGATTTTGTCACAGGACAATTTAAATATGAGAAAGAAGTTGCAGAAACAAAGAATTGGATCTTGAGTCTCGAGGAGTCATATGGTGCTGTGATGTTCGGCTCTGTATCATATTCTCTTACAAACTCAGGTGTTCCACCCCTAATTAACTTATACGCGAGCCCGAAGGATATCAAAGATCAATTAATGCATGCAAAGACTGCTACTGGAACGGTAGCAACATCAATTATCTTAATGGCAAATAGATCTCCATATCTTGCTGCAACACTTATGAAAGATGAGCTGAAAGCAGAGCTTAGCATTACTCCAGCTCCTGGATCAATGCAAGAATTCCTTCGTCCGACATTGATGAAGATCAGTACTCTTCTCCAGAACAAACCTGAATAAAATGTTTATTTTTTTCGACTTAAATATTATGAATATTCTTCAAAACCTGCCAATTAATCCCATATTACATATTTATAATAGAGTCTGCTTAGGCATATTAAATATTGATTTATTTGTCATGTAAAATTAATGCGTCAAATAGTGTTGGGAAATGTCAATTTTTAAATTTAAAAAAATGTTTTTCACTTTCCTTCATTTAATATCAGCAATATCATCAGACAAACCATATGCACCGGATATCAAGATCGGATGCCTCAACAGATCACAAGACAAATGCAAAAGAATAGTTACAGAGACAAGTATTGTTTATTGTCACGTTGTCGCCCGCGTAGAAACTCAATTATTGCCAATTATCGATACAAGAGCTACTGGAAATCTATTAAGAATTAAAATGGACTCACCAAAAGTTATTCCAGGATTCACCAAAGGTTTGCTTCAAGCTTGTCTTTATGAAACACGTAGAATTACAATTCCACCTGGCTTAGCATATGGTGAGCAATATGTAGATGGATTGTTTGATCCAGATTCTACGTGGATCGCTGATGTCGAGATTATGGACATAGTTGATAGTAACATTGTATAAAATTTCAATCGTGATTGCTTTCAAATTTACATTCGAGGATATAATTCTAATAAAATTTATTTAATTCTTATTTATGATTTAATAAGCTATTTTTATGTGGGAGCATAACAACCATCCTACCAACTAATTTAGATTATATTAAGAATCAAACATAAATATTATAACAAACAAAACATTTACTAATATGCCTACGAGAATGAAGCTATGTGCTTTTGAACGACACTTTTCAGTGGTGCATTATCCATTCTATTTATTACCAAATGCAGCGCCTAGGTACCAATAAACTTCATCTGTTAGTTTATCTACACTAAAATTAATAATTCCACCATGTTCAGAGTTCACAGGAATGCCAAAGTGCTCCATAATTTGTGTAACTCTTAATATATCATCAGGATTATTGAAATTATTAATTTTTTCAAGTAAATTCGCTTTATCTTTAGCATTCATTGATAATTGATCGTGTGTATATTTGTCATCTTTTGGAAGTATTGCTTTGACTCCTGATGGAGCCGATTTGAATAACTTTTCTAATTTAACAACTTGATTCAAGACTTTTTCGGACATTTGAGACATATTGATCGGGTTAATCTCTTTGATATATTTTTCGAAGAAATTTTGGCATTGGTTTGTATAATCGACAATAATTTCATCTTGCTCGTTGAATTTTCTTGAATTGCTGAATATTAACTTCATGTCAGTCATCCAGTTATCGAAAGAAAGATATTTTCCGCTCTCTAATTTATTCAGAATAGTATGAAGATCTTGTGGATTTTTAATAATTGTGTAATAGCCATGAACACTTGCAGAAACTGGATCTCTGAAAATTCCAAACGCTGGATTTTCATACATTTTCCTAGTGATTTTTAGAGCATGCTCAAGCTTAATTTTCTCAATACCAGACATGGAAACTGAATTGATTTTGACATAATTAATTTACGTGTCAAATTAATCATAAATGCCTTCAAAGCTTTATCAGGATACAACAACCTGAACACTTTAAAGTAGCTCTGATTGATTCATTATCTCTTTGATTTAGACATACAAAACAAAATTATTTAAAGCTATATACCTGAAATTTTAAAACTTTGCCCCACACAATTTTTCTAAATTTTTTCATTTTTGTCCCAAAAATGAATTTTATGAAAATGCAAATAAATATTTTAATAGATACATTACAGCTCTATATTATTGGCTGATTTAAAATAGAAAATTTCTTATCTAAACCCAAAAATATTAACATTTTTTGTTTTCAGAGTGGGTGCAAAGGTCGAAAATCAAGGGTAAAACTCAATGTGGTAAGGAAGAGCTTATAGTTTGTATATTTAAGGGCGAATATAAATTAAGATTCAGATAACATAAAATATTATGCTTGGAAAATTCAAGGAAAAAGAACAAAACAAATTGATAAGTTAAATAGCAACACATGAATGCAAGCAATACAACTTGTATTAAGTATATAAAACATGTAAAAAAAATTATAACGTGGAAATAAACAAGTATTATTTCAAGATAATGGACTCAAACGATCGTAGATTTGATTTGGTGGTAGAGTGGAAGTAGCGCTCTGAATCTAAGGGTGAAAATCACGATGGACAAGTGTCATAGATTCAACAATAATGGCACTTTTTCCCAGAAGCTCACAATGCATAGGAATAAAGTCGTACTTGTTGGAACCACTCACACTGGTAAAACGTCAATCGTCCAGCGCTACGTCAACGGTCAATTCATGATCAACTCGGTTTCTTCGATGCAAGCTGCATTCTTCCAGAAAAGTATGATAATAAACAGCAAAGAACAACAGCTTGAAATATGGGACACTGCCGGCCAAGAGAGATTTAGGTCTCTCACACCAGTGTATTATCGCGACGCTCGTGTGGCCATTGTTGTTTTTGATATAACCGATGCAAACAGCTTTTCAAAGGCAAAACAATGGATAAATGAGCTCAAGACATCTCGTGGGGATACAATTTCCTTGATTTTAGTTGGCAACAAATCAGACCTCGATTTTATCAGAGTTGTTCAAATGCAAGAGGCTAGACAGTATGCCACATTGCTCGACATACCTTATTATGAAACAAGTGCAAAAACAGGCATAAATATCGAGGATTTATTTATGCAAGTTGCTGCTCTCATTGCTTCAAGCCCGATGGAGAGCATTGAAGGAGCACAAAGTATCACACAAACGCAAAGCACACGTGGGACCTGTTGCTAGCATTTTATTAATGTTAATTTTTCTTTCTTGTTATTATATATAGATAAATCTATCTTTCTATTCTTTAATGTCTCACTAACTTACGTGAATTCAATACATATCTAAAATCCACAAAAGCGATACCAGGCAAAATCATAAAAAATAGCTCCAAAAAATGAATCACGGATTTTGTTTATTTTTATATATTTTCATACAGGGTTAATTTTTGTTTTTTGGTTTTGATATTAATAAAAAAATTACCAGTGCCAACTCTCCTTATTAAAGTAAGATGATGCCTGGTCAATTGATTGAAACTGGGAGAAGAAAGTATCCGATTTTTCTTCGTCATCGTAAGACGATTTTGGTTCCCAAAAGGAAGGAAGTGGTTTTGTTGACGGCTTGCATCCATCCGTCCTTATTGGGATCCATGTCTCGGTGTCGCTGTCGGAGTAGTCAACTTCGTTCAAATTGTTTTCTTCCATGGAATTGAACTGTTGAACGAATTCAGTGTCGAATTGATCAAGCCGAATGTCGTGCAGGCGTAATACTTCGCGATACAATCCACGAACTTGCTCCTGAATTTGAAGCTTACGTTGATTTTCAGCTTCCTTCTCGTCATCTGTTTGTTTTTCAACAGTGAATTCATCTCCACTGCTGACACCTTGTTCGGCCAAGGTCTTCTCGTCGTCTAGACGAACTCCTCTCAAAACAAGAACAATCTGTTTATCCGAGGAGGAGGTGAGTTGGACTAAACTGCGGAGTGAAGCTCCAGTTGCGCACGAATACGCCTCCACAGGAAGCGTTTCGCCATGAGGCCACCTCACGAAGATGCGCAAGATTTCACTCATCAACAGCCGTGAACGATAGCTTTACAAGTTCACAAACAAACGTCAAGTTAGAAAATGATTTTATTAGTTATTTGTATTACAAATTATATTATGATACTATATAAATGGAAATTTGATAATAATATTAGAGGAATAACGAAATATCGCAATGAAAAGTCTGAAAGTGTGATGTATATACTTCAACAGCAACATTATGCCTAATTACCTAATTCGTTGCTTGTTCTGACGAACCTTTGAATTATGATTTGAATTCGTCATATTTTTTCTGCCAATCATTTCCTACGAACGAATTTATGGATTTTCTTGGAAAATTTTTCAAAATGTAAAATTTAAAAATTGTAAAAATTACCTCAAATTTCATCCAAATACCTAATAGATAAGTTTAATATCGAAATAAAACTACAAAAATGTTACTTTATTCATCTAAAAGAAGTTCCCGCAAAAATTGAAGTATGAAACTAGAATTTGTCAAGATTTAAATAAATATAGCAAAATTGGAGGACATTTTTATTGTCATTGATATAAGCTGCAAATAAAGCTTGATTGACTGCTTTTCCCGTCATGAATTCATTAGGTATTATATTCTTCGACATAAATATCGTCATATTTCTTAGATTACACAGCAAATAAATCGGCAAATCTCAAGAATAATATCGGGCAAACTTTGAGTGAATAATATACATATATAGAGCAAAAACATCAATACATCATTTGAACTTTGGAATATGTCAGATTTGATTTTACATGTCAAAATTAAATTTCGACCGTTAACACCTTTTTATCACACTCTAAGAAGGAAAATAGAATGTACAATCTATGTAGTCAGCAATTTTTATGATAAAATTTGCCAAAATCTAGTTTTCGAAATGTCAATGTCTGATCTTTTCATTTACCGATAACATGATTTTTTGACCCCCTGACCATCCTCACCCCAAGAGGTGGGAGGGAAAGTCGAACGTAAGCCAGGCATAAAAACAAATATTCGAAGAAATGAACTATTAGCAAATCGCAAAAACTCAACAAAATGTTACAAAATACAATTCATTCTAATCTCTATTAAAAATTACAGATATACTTCCATTGCAATTTTTCTAAATTACTCACAGATAAAGAGATATTGATCAAAGAATGTTCATTTTAGAAAAACAGCATTTTCTCGAAATTTACTCGATTAATCACCAATTTTTATTTGGTTAAGCAGTTGCATATATACCCATCAGTTGATATCGAAAAGGTCACGAGAAATCTAATTATATATAAAGACAATTAATATTGTTCCAGAAATTAATTTAATTAAATTGTGCTCAGAATACCTTTAGCCACCAATAATTTTTCTTGCAAGTTCAAACTTAGCTCAGTCTATTGATCTCGGCACTCCATAATGGTTTTTCGAAATCATATAGAGAAATATTGTGATTCAATATAGATCTAGATCCATCAAACTTCAAAAATATACTCTAAAAGTCGTCATTTTGCACTTGATAATGATGTGCCTACCATAATGGACTGCATATATGATTGCAATGAAGCTAATAGATTTAACCTTCGAATGATCTCTCTTTTTTGTGAATCAGTATCAGATTTTTATCTGCAAATCAGAATTCATAGTACGAGTGCGATCTAAAGAAGAGATGTATGGTCTCAATAATTTCAATTTGTTAAAAATGTCAATTTTGAAAAAATTGACAAAAATTTAGAATGGAAAGTTCAAAAGTTAAAGAGGCACGAACACTTGGATTCCACCTATACAGACTTATATCGGTGTTTGCGCTGTTGGCGTATATTTTAGCACAATATTATTTCCATTATGGAATAGATGAACGAAAGAATGTAATGAAAAAGGCTTTAAATCTTACAGACAAGAACTTCAACAAGGTTAAAATCCCGTATTTAATTAGCACGACGATTGGAATCATTATATTCCCGATTTTTTTGGATGTATTCAAGCCAACATTGATTTTAATTATCTTATCAATCATTCAAGCAACTGCCGCAATCCTAATTGGCGTTTCTGCACAGGTTAAATACCATGCTTTCTGTGCAACTCTATTTGGGTTATTTTCAGGTATTGGATATTGCTCAACATTTAAAGTTATATCAGTATGGTTTACAAAGGAGCACTATAATCTTGCGTTCGGTGGTCTAATATTTTTCCAAAAAATAATTTTTGCTATTTTTCATGATATTCACAAATTAAATATCGATGTGCTTCTTGACAAACATCAATGGAACTTAATATTCTTTGTTTCAGCAGGTTTGCTCATAATTTCTGTGAGCGCTTATTATTTATCAGATGTTCCTGAAGGACATGACTATATGACTGTCAATCCAGAAGAAGAAACACCTTTCTCGATGTTTGAAGAAAAACCAACCAATCCAACTGCAATGTATAGATTCAGAGAATGCAAGAAACATATAATTGAAGCGCTTAAAAGCAAAAACTTTTATTTTCCACTTATATATATTGGTATACATCTCACACTTTGTAGTGAGTTGAATCTATCGATAAATGAACCAGCAAATTTCCATTTCACCTCGAAACAAATGAGCATGATAAACCTTTTATCAGACAGTGGAGCGGCAGCAGGACTGCTCATTTTCTCGCTCTTATCGAATTGCATTCTTCAGAAACATTTCATCCTTCTTGCTGTTGACATATTAGATCTTATATTATACATAATATTCATATTTATTGGCAAGAAGTACAAAATTATAATCTGGGAGATTTTCCCATTTTTATTGAGCATGTTCACAATATCACAGATAGCGATACTTATTCCTCTTATTTCGAAGAACTTTGATCTCTCTGTAGTTAGTTATATCGCATCAACAGGCCTTCTCCTTAATAACATTTTCTCATGGATCGTTCCATATCTCAGGGAATTCGTCAAGAAAAAAATCAAAAGTACAGATGAATGGAAGAACAATATTGCTTTATATTATGGCTCGACAGCTGGTTTGATATCCATTCTAACTGTATTAGCTTTCTTTGTGAGAGAAGTCAAGAGGATTAATGAATACTCCTCGGAATACTCAATGGCCAGCGCTATTATTTGAAGTTATATTCTTTTCTTTTATTATTATTCGGAAATAAAGTTTTAATATTTGCTATTTTAATTAAGGAGCATTTACAAAAAAATAAGGAGTAAATTTATAAAATTTATATATAAAATACAATGTGTTTTGTGGTAATGTTTATTGAGTGTTGATACACAGAAAAGTGAACATAAATTTTGAAGAATGGACGATTACTTGAATCCGTTGATGTATGCTCCTCCACCAATTCCAGCAAATAAGAAGCTAAACGAACCAAAAAACGACAAAAGACGCTCTGACAGTGATTCTGAGACAGATGACAACAAAAAATGATTATTGAAAAATTACTACACAGACAAACACATAGATTCTAAGCTAAACGAGATGTAGCAGAAAGAATACAAAAAATCCGATATGCCAAGTCTCTTAGTTCAAGGAGAAGATTATACCGACCCAGAATTATCAGACTCAAGCCACTCTTCTTGGGTAAATGACGCAGTCTCTAGAAAGGCACAGCCTTCTCCTCTTACTACAAAGGCTATCGATATCGATAACTTTAATTTATTGCCACCACCAAACCAAGGCACAAACAGCAGAGGAAGTACTCAGGCAGGAATGATCGCGCCTTTATCGAAGCTCAGTGGCATTACACCCAACAGAAGTCTCGATATTCTTCCAAATCCTGGCTTGCTCAAATCAAAACCAGAACAAATGCCGCAAAGAGGTCAACATCATCACGTTGAGGACCAGAGATTGGAAATATACAATGGACTCGATAGTTTTATCGAGAGTACAAACGCAGATGCACAATGGGATGATTTGCCTGTAGCAGAAGGAATGTCTTTTGGTGATGAATTGTATGACAGCCAAGTTTCTTCAAATCCACGCTCATCAAATACTTTTGAATATATGGCATCGAATAGAGACGATATGATGCAGTCCAATCAGGTAGCATTCATGTCGGGATTTCAAATGCTCAATAAGGTTCCTTCATTAAGTACGTTGCCAAATTTAAATTTCGATATACACAACATGGACAAGCTTTCAATGCTTCTTGAACTTGACATTTTCATATTGCCTTCAAGAACATGTGAAATTTGCAAACAAACAATCGAAGGAAATTATGCCTTTATAAATGGCGCATATTATCACAATCAATGCGTTAAATGTTATGGTTGCCAGAAGCACCTTGATGACGATAGTGCTTGCATTTATCAAGAGCACATCATGTGCAAAGGAAAGGAAAATATTATCACAAAGATTGCTTCGTTTGCAGAGTCTGTGGCGAAAAGTTAGAAGTCAACACCACAAAGGCATATCACAACAGACTGCACTGTAGGGAATGCTATGAAATGAGAATGAAGTTGGATTCAGATCCATCACTTACACTCCACAGAATACTATTCAGCTCCACAACATGGTGGAAAAGATGAAGACTATTAAAGAGTTCAAGAGAGTGCCAAGAAGTGAGATGGCACTCGAAGGACTTCCGCAGGTAGTCACAAACACAATCAGAACACCAAATGTTGAAGATCTTACAATGTATCCATAATAATTGTTTAAAGCTTATAAATATTACTGTTAATAATTTTCAGGATTGATGTTAGTATTGACATGTAAAGTGTCAATTTTTTATAATAGGGTCTGCAACCATAATTTTAAGGGTAATATTTAACAAAAATATTGAATACATAACCGTTAAATTTGAATTACTCTGTTTGGCTTGCCTTTCCAAGTCATGGCTGACCACGTCGTTCCAACAGGCGATGAAAAGAAGGAGATCGTTGAGGATCTTCCAGTCCAGAAGATTCGCCTCACAATCACCTCCTCTAAGCTTCCAAATCTCCAGAGAGTTTGTGGCAATCTCATCGGCAAACTGAAGAAGTCCAATCTCAAGGTCCGCGGTCCAATCCCAATGCCACGCCGCCGCCTGAGAATCACAACTCGTCGCGCTCCATGCGGTAACGGTACTGAGACATATGATCATTTCGAGCTTCGTATCTACAAGCGTGTTATCGATTTCCAGGGCACAGCTGAAGCTGTTAAGCAAGTTACACAAATCGCTATCGAACCAGATGTTCAAGTCGAAGTTTCAGTTATCACAGAGTAAATAATATATAATGGATGCTTTTGAAATACTGATTTTTAAAAAAGCAAATTAAATCCTTAATATACTGAAATTGAATGTATTCTTCTCATACATTATCAAAGGAAAAATATTTATTATGAAAATATATTGATGCTAACATGAATGACCATACACTGACTATCCTTCTATAAATGAGTCTACAGTCCTATCATTGATCGTTGGTTTTAATTTCAAAATGTATCAATTGGGGAAAAAGTGAGCAGAAACACTGAATATTGATGAGATATAAGAGGTTGTCCTATAAGCTCTAAAAATACAAAAGAACGAAGGTTTATTTAACAGAAGGAAGTGTTGTCAAATTTTCATTTCTGCCGCATTTGACAAATAATGCTGAAGGGTGTCATACTCTTTAACACTAGAGGTGACATCCTTGTTGACAAAAGCGGTGGCAGTGGTGTTACCAAGGCAGACATCGAAATTCTTCGTGGATCAATCATTCCATTCAAGAGATTTGCTCCTATATTCGAATCTTTTGGGAATATTTACCTCACACATCAACAAAATGACGTCTATGTTGTCGGAGTGTGCAAAGATTACCAAGAAACAGCATTTGTTGCTGACATGCTCGTTACTTTAACAGGATTTATCGAAGAAACGATCAAAGTGCCGCTTTCTGAAGCCAAAATCAAAACAGATTTCGCAATGATATACATGATCATAGACCAATTTCTTGTTGATGGGTATCCAATCGCATCAGATATCAATACTTTGACACAATTTGTAAATCCTCTTCAATCAAACAAACCTAAATCGCGGTGGGGCTTTAGAGACAAAAAATATATCGATTGTCAGATAATAGAAACATTAGACGTGTTTTTCGATTCACAAGGTTATATTTCTTTATTTCAGATTCGTGGCGTCGTTGTTGTCAGTGCCAACATTGATTCGGGAATGATAACAATGGAATACAAGCATCCACCTAGCGCTTTTGAGCCAACGTTTTCTTCATTTGTCACTAAAGTTCCAGGAAAGCAAAATTTAATAACTTTAGTGCCGTCACCGTATCCAGTAAACATAATCAACTACACAATTGTTGCGAACGCGATTCCTCCACCAATAATGTTACGGCCGAAATTTTCGTGGATGTCTGCTGGGGTTCGGATTGAAATGGAGTGCAAATTTGGAGATGTTAAGCCTTCATTTTGCTATATTTCATTCCTGATTCCACCTTCTATGTTACCTCCATCTTTAGCTGTGACAGAAGGTACTGTTTCATACAACATAGAGACTAGAACTGTTCTCTGGGAGTTGTCTTCTCAGTTAAATCACGCACTTTTGACAGGTTGGATCCCGAATGATAGTGCACCATTTACAGAAATCGTCACATCAGTTAAATTCTCTATCTTTGGACCTCTCATTTCAGGGTTCTCCATTACTGATACACGTTCAACTATAGGAGATGAAACTGTTACAAAAAGTACAAAATGTCAGATTGCTAGTGGTAGATATGAGTTTGCACCACTGAAATGAAGAAGCTTCCTATACTAATAAATACATGTTTGTTTTTATCAACTAATAATGATTGAAAATAAGAATTCTTTGAATTTATTTTTCGAGTGCAATCTTTTGTTAACGGAGAGAGGAACTCTAGAAATTCATAAATAGTCTTGTTGCGATCTTTCGGCATGAATATCTATCTGAATTTTTGCTTCCGAGATATGCAATTTGATAAGGTTAAATTTCACTTTTTATAAATGAACTTTGAAGAGATTACAAATATATTTAATCCTTTTTTATCATCCAAAATGATAGGATATGCGGTACGTCCTACAACTATTTGGACACTGCGCAGCGATTCCACTATATACGTTTTCAAAAGGTCTAATCCAAGAGTATTCTCGAAATTTCCATTCGATGGCCTCGACCCTGTTCTCGCTAAAATATCTGTCGACAAGCTAGGCGAAAAATGTGTTATTTTCTGGGATAGGCTTCCGATTTTATATTTCTCGCTTGCAACAGGACAGTTTACTGTCATTCCAAACATCAAACCATCATTTTACCCATCTGCTGCATGCTGGATGACTGATTCCGATGGCTCAAGCAAAATGCTTTTCGGATCAATTACCGGTGAAATTATGTCAATAACTTCTGATGAAGATCACATGATTGAATACTTGCACGTGATGTCAAGAGGCCAAATTATTCGCGAATTACACAGCCATGTCATGGGAAACATCAAAATGATTTTCGTTAATGTTGATGATCAAATAATAACATTCTACGGATCTGGAACGCTTAAACAAATATTTGAAAAAGGTCCTTCGAACAAAGTTATCGTACTTCTGACTTCAGATATCCAAACAGGAGTCGAAATGGCTTCGAAAATTCTCCTCGATACGTACGAAGGCAAATTAAGACTTTCTACCTTCCATACTCTTGGTGTTATCTCATATTATGCAAATATGGATGGTGAAAGACTTGCAAACTATGAACAAAAAATCTCTGAAATCGATATCTCAAATGTTTCAACGTTTGAAACATGCCCATGGGGATTCCTTATTGGACTAGAAAAGAATATACTCTTCCTTTATAATTTGAAACCCAAAGCTTCTCTTCCGATTCAAAATGTCAAACAAATTCATTGTGACTATAATGGCCTCGTTTTATTTACTGAAATAGAAATCATAACAATCCCAATGAAGTCATTTTTACAATATCTTGTTCATGATGCAATCAAACATAAATTATTTGATTATGCCTTGATTCTTGCCGGTAATGATTCAATTAGATATTATGTATTACGCAAGCAAGTAGAAAAGATGAACCAGGATAAGATTGGAACTTATTTGGTTTCTTTGAATTGGAAATTGAATGAAATTGTTCAAGCAATTGGTATGGACACAATACCAACTCTTACATATTTGATCGAAGTTCTTAATCAAATGCCAAAAACAAAAACAAAACAAAGACTTTCACTTCTATTTTGGACATTTCAATTGTTCTGTAAATTCCATCCAAATCTCGACAAACAATTCCTTAAATTCCTTCGCGACTATGCATCAGACCTTCCAAGATCAGAAACATACTCTATTCTCGAAGAAATTAATTGCAAAGACGGAATTATCGAGTTTGCGAAAGCATTAGATGATAAACAAAAGATAGTTGATCTATTAGTTTCAAGCAGCGACTTGCCTCAGCTAATGAGTTATCTTGCTTCGATCTCAGATAGCAAATTAATTTCGTACTCGTTATTACGCTTGACCACATCGAATTCAGAAAAGGTTGAAGAATTCTTAGTTGCCAACAGTCTAAAAATATTAACTGCTGACCAGCTTCCACTTCTTGCATTAATTCCGACTGTTGCTTCAACAGTTTTAACAGATTTTTCAAGTGATAACCTCGTAAAGAACATATACATCATGTCGTTGTGTATGAATCACCAAGATGAAAGAATTATTCAAATATTAAATCGTTCGAAACCAGATTATGCCTTGTTATATCGATTTACTAAGACATTTGAGTGCAATCAAGCGGCTTCAAGTTTGCTTATTCGTCTGAACAGGCCCAAACAAGCTGTCCGCGTCGCAATGAAATTTGGAACAAAATTTGTTCATACATTCTTAGCAGGAATCAAAGATAATAATGCTCAAAAGGCAGCATGGTCTGAATTCGTTCATAATATTTCTGGTGAAGACAGAAATAAAGCAATTAACAGATTAATTGCAACAAACTTATTCACATTCGAAGAACTTATAGATGTCATTGGTGATGATACCTATCTCTATGAATATGCAGATGAAATGCTTTCAGCTGTTAAATTGATGGAGAAAGAATCAGAAACTATTTATTTCAAAACAAACTTCCACAACGTTCGTGCTCCAGATTTCCCATTGTCATATGTTGACACTTGCCACTGCTGTCCATTACCGCTTCTGGGCACAAAATTCACAGCTTTTCCATGCGGTCACAAAATGCATAATGAATGTCTTCATAAAGCTATTGATGAAATTAGAGAAATGTACCCAGATGAGCATATTGATGATCTTGAATCATGTCCAGTGTGCGGTATGTATAGTGTTGAGACTGTTTCACAGCCTTTCACGAAATAACCTATTTTTACTATTTAGTTGTTAAAATATTGAATGTTTTTATGTTTAATTATCACACATTTAAGCAGCAATCTTTCAAATAATGCTTTATCAATCAAAAATATTATTTCCTCGGAAACCTTGATACATTTCAGGTATTAAATAATGTGACTTATGCACACCTCATTCTCCATAGTTTAAGATTCCAAACTTGAAAAATTTCATAAAAATGTGATTAAATAAGGTAGAGCCTTAGCAAATGAAATATAATCGTCACTTAGGTAGTATCTCTACTATATATATCAAAGTGAAGTGAAGTTATAGCATTTGATGAAAAAGTAAGAAAATTCTCGACAGTTTACCTTAAGAAGTAAAACGCTACGTAACCTGTTGGTTTACTGGAAAGGAGCAGCGCCAGGCTCAGCGACGTGGATTGTTAAGCGGATCTGGCCGCCCTTCTTGACTCCTCTGACTGGCGTCAAGCTGTACCACTTGTCAACAACCTTTCCGACTGGGAACTGGTTCATTGGGAGCTTGAGGCAGGAGATTGGATCGTCGTTGTTGCCACTGTCGTCATCCTTGAGGAAGACAGTCAATGTGTCGATAGAGAGGTCCTCGGATGTGAAGTGGAACTCCTCATTCCAGACTGGAGTATAGTCATCCTCGATTGTTCTTGTTTTCTGAATGTTGCGGGAAGCGTTGTACTGAAGGATGGCGAAGGCATCTGTCTTGCCGAATAAATCCATCTTTGGAAGTTCCTTGGCTTCAACAACGCGGACGTGAACCTGCATAAATTATATTTGTAAACCTCACAAATAACAGCACGATAAGCGATACATCATTTTTTATGCATTGTGTGTGCACTGTTGGCTCCATTAAGACCAAATGCGCTGGATTCTTTAACTTTTGGGCAATTTTTACTCATTTTGATTGCCCATTGCGAAAGAAGAGGGCTGTGTTCGTAGCCATATACTGGTTTATTTCTCAGAATAAACAATGTCACGTCTGTTTTCAACAACTAGATGGCAAATAATTTGATAAGAATTCAATATGAGGAATATACCTTCAAAATCAAATGAATGTGTTTAATTTGGAAATTACATTATGAATGTTGTTTACCATTATAGTAAAATGAATCCTTTATATGTTTTTTTCATCACAAAATGGATTCAGGAATTTCGACATGTAAAAATAAATCTGCCAAATAAAAATACATAAAATTGAATAAGAAAACAAATAAACAAAACATTTTATATCTGTGAATTACGAATTGCGAATTCAGATGGAATGATCTGAACTCTACCGCTGTTAGTAATAGTATATATATAATCAGAATCTTCGGAAATGTTGAGACAAGTAACATGACCACCACAGCTTGCAAAAGGCGCGAGTTTCGAAGATCCGTAGTAAGCTTCAAATGAGTATAATTTGCCTTTATCATTGGCAAGAATCACATAATCGAATCCATCTTTGGACGAGATGCGTTCGATACTTGTAACATGGAAATCGACTTCAAAGTCCTGAATGACAGTTCCATCAATAGTCATCACTGCAATATATTCCTTTTCATTACATTCAACCATCTTTGTGTAATGGATGACGATGAATCCCCAAGCATTAGTTACAATTACATTACGAGGGAAGGATCCATCGCAAAGTGATTGTTTCCATGTGATTTCGCGTCGACGGGAATCAATGGAAAAGATATTACCACAGTGAGTGCAAGTTATGATGGTGTGGAAGTTCTGCGAAACATGACAACACGTGACTTCATCGTCATAAGTTGCAACAGAGAAGAGTGGCTGTAGTGATTCACTTGACATTGCATACACACGAGTGTCATCACCGCCAGAAGCAATAACACGTGATGATGAAGAAATGCAATTGACACCTGAAAAGTGTGCAGAAATACTTTTCGTAGTCTTTTTATTAATGTCAACTGCAAGGAGAGATCCTAAACGTGTTGACATTATAATGACGTTATTTTGGTTCATAACTCCAAACTTTCCTTTGCGACTCTGAATAATTGAAATATCAAATTTCATGATTTCATCAACTTCACCATGAAAATCTGAAGAGTAAATAATTCCACTTTCTGTGAGAATAATAATTACTTGTTTCTTTGAGTCAACGAAAGCAAGAAGGACATTATCAATATTTGTAACAAATGATATTAATTCGTTGCTTGCTACCTTGCCTTCTTCATGCTTGGCAGGATGTGATGAATCAAACATCTTTGGCGGATTTTGGCCAAGCTTGTGCATCTTATCTTCTTTCTTATATTGTAATCTTTTCTCGTTTAATGGTGGAGAGTCTATATATAGATCGTTATCGAATTTTGAAAAGAATTTCTCGCCTTCTTGTCCGCGGCTATTGACACCCCAAACCAAATCAATCCATTTTTCAAGATGTGGTATTTTTTCGAGAGCTTTGCGATGAATGTAAACAAAATCAAGAGGAGTTTTTGCCCATGGTGGTAATTTGACATCATCTATATTTTGGGCTGTGTTGTCATTGCTTGTTTCAAGATTACTTGCATTCGTGAAAATTTTATAATCGAAGAAGAACTCTGGAGTAAGTTCTATAAAGTTATTGATTGCTTGATGAGAAATTTTTGCGGAATCAGCGATTGAATTGAATAGCATTTTCGGATCAGTTTTGTACTTCATATTGAAGAATCTTGTAGTGAATGGTTCTTCTCTCATGTTATAAAATGCAATATAATAAGGTTCCATCATTGAGCTCTTGTAAGCTGTTTCTTTCTGTTTCAAAATTTTTCGGTTAGACTCAGTTTGTGCAGCCATAGGATATGACATATCTCTATATGATTCAGCTTCAATTGTTTGACAACTGTAGTCTTTGAATATCCATGGCATTATTGGATAAGAAGATTCGCAATGGAAAGAACGGCCACTTAAATGATTTAATGACATTAAATACTCAAAATTGGAAATTTGCCTATTGACCCATTTCTCTGTTAGCTTGGTATTCTTGAACATCTCTTTATTTGTGCTACTCTGGATACGTGCATGAGATCCTTCCCAACGATGTGACATTGTCTTTAGCGCTTCCTTTGCGCTTTTTGTGTGTAGTTTGATCAGTATACTTTCTCCATCATAATTGAATATTTCCAAACCATTACTATAACCATAGAAATATCTGCAAAGAACATCGGATATATTTGTTGCTGGGATGACTCTTTGTTCTTCATTCATATAATCAATCACAATTGCAGATTTCGTAATATTGAAGACAGCTTCGTGTTTTCTATCAATTTTTATAATAGAGCACTGATCTGAAAACAAAACTTTGCTAACGAAGACATCATCTTCAGATGAAGATGACTCATCATCTGAATCGGAGAAGAACAGTGAGAAAGAGGAGGAAGGACTAAAGTCATCTTCACTTTCATCATCCATTTTATCAAATTCAAATGAACTATGAGTTCTTGAGAAATAATTAGTATGAACTTCTTCACTTTCATCAATTACACGTGCTTTCATTGGACAATAGTATGAGCAGATTGTTGAATCGCGCTTGAAAATTGCTGGTTGATCGTTTTTCTTTTCTTTTTCCCATGGTGCACATGGAGAGGTCATTCTCATCCAAAATCTGCGCCATTGGAAAGCAGTTTGGCGCTTAAGTGTATCAACAGCTTTAAAAACATTTTCAAGTATAAATGTTGAGAATGGAAGTTTGTAATTATCAGCATTCATCTTATTTTCCATGCATGTCTTTCTTTGCTTCAAAATTGAGTTTGATAACTTTGTCATCTCGCATGTATAGTACATAACTTTTGGAGAAAGTTGCTCGATGAGATTGGGAATAGCATCAAGCTGTTGAGCTGTGCGTTGGCTGAATGGGATAGTTGATCCGGCTCGTTTCATATGTGAAGCCAGCAACTGCATAAATGCAGAGGATGGCTTATGCTGAGCCAAGAATATGGTAATAATTTTCATAATTTCAGGGCCTCTTGATGAAAGTGCAAAAGCTGCATAAAGGGCTCCTAAATCATTATATTCTTGCAAGGGAATGCATATGATGATCTCTACACACGTAATTGCAAGATCAACATCAACCCATGTTCCATCTTCGGGATGGAAGTTAATTCCATATGTATATTCTCTTGGTGTCTTAGCTTGCTCAAGCTTTGCAATGAAATCTTCTTTTTCTGTTGATTTTTGTTGCTTTAAACCATACAGTTTGTTGAAGTAGTCATTTATATATGGCTGCCTTCTGAATAATATATAGAACATACATATATTTAACAATGTAGAAATTTGCTCATCAGCAAAGAAACGCGGAAGTAATCTGATTTTCTGGGCAGCAATAGTTAAAAATTGCCTAATATAGCAATTATCTGGTGCAACAATCATTACTGTTAAGAATGCACACTCCCAGTCTTTGTTTGTACAGTTGAGAACAAATTCGAATATCTTTTGGGAATCTTCTAAATCTGGCATGCTTGTAGCAGCTACGATAGGCCAAAATGACCAGGCTTTTGAGTAAGCATACATTGAGTTTGGCTCAAGATAAGAAAGGAAGTGATTTGCGAGATCTGTATTAAAATATATTAGCGCAAAACAAACTTGTATGAAATCTGGTTGGAGCTCTTTGAGATTATATATCTGATCAAGGAATGAAGATGAATACTTAAGTTTTGCATAATGATAATTAAATGATTCGATATGGTAAACAAAGAGAGTTGTTTTGAATATATGACTAGCTTGGAGAACAGAGAGCAACTTGAATATTGCTAATGTAATCTCTTCATTGCCTTTTGCAAATAGGATTGTTACTTTTGAAAGTGATTTAAATCGATCAGAAACTTTGAATAAAATTTGCTTAGTTGACATTGCGAGGTCTTGCAACAGTTCAATCATGTTAATTATAATTGCATTATCATTTGCCGTAACTATGGTGTTGATAAGAGCATCAAAGTCTTTTTCATCAAAATCAATTTCTGCCACAGCCACTAATGTTTTTACTGCCTGATCTTGAATGGATGCAAGTGCTTCAACTTGATCAGATGTTGCTTTCCATATTGTTCCAAGGAAAACACCAAGGAAATGCGTAAATGAGATCGGAATATTGATAATAGCAAACAAGTCGCTGAACCAATGATGAGTAACCATTAACGATAGTTTTGTGTCAGCATATATCCAAATCAATGGATTGACCAAGATGTTTTTCAAAAGATCTTGCTTGAAAGACATATCTTTTGCAAGTGTAAAGATATCATAAAATGAAAGATACATATTATAATCTATCTTGCTTGGATCAAGTTGTCGCATTAAATAAGAAACAAGCTGCCAACCATGTTCATCACTAAATAGTTCTTCTGATTCGGGGGAAACGAAAAACAATGTTCTGAATACACTAATAACATAAAGAATATCATCAACATTGTTTCTGGCTCGCTGAAATAGTGGAATCAGAACTTGAGCGGTGAAATAACGAATAAATACATCGGCAAAATTAAGATATCCTGGTAAATTATTCATCGTGATTTTAACAGTTGGATCACCTATCTTTTGAAGACAAAGATGGTCTTCTGAAACTTCTGGACTGACGTTAAGTATTGAATTCTTTGGCGTGAATGATCTCGGTCCATAATTAATAATGTCAACAATTTCAGAATTTGAGATTTCATCATAGCTGATCATTATTGGACCTAAATAGAATGGAGATATAATTTCGTTTGATTTAAAGCCGATTATCATCTCATCGTTATATCTCACATCAATAAGAACATCAAAAGAAACAGTTTGAACTCCTGTAGATATCTGAACTCTGTCAGGATAAAATGAAAAAACAATTAAATTCCATTCGTTTGGTCTAACATTGAATTCGTGGGTCTGAATTAATGACCCACCATCCTTTAATGTCTTGATTTCAACAACTTGCTTATCAATATAGATCTCTAAGTAATCATTGTAGAGTTCCGACCTTAGAATTGATGTTTTCTCTGAATTGATAGTGAACAGATACCATATCATTACATTCAAAGGACCATCACCAGTATTGTATTTTGTAATGGCAAGAAGATTATTATCATTGAGATATGGAAGAGAGGCAACTGGATACTTGACTTTGTATATTAAGCAATCAACAAGAATACGCATACAAGTACGAAGATGTTTCTGGCTCATCAGAGAGATTATTCGATAAACAACTCTCATGTTTGATGCAACCTTTGCAATATCAATGAAGAAGCTCTCCAAATACTGAGGTGGTTCTTCATCCATTTCTTCAAACTCCTCAAGTATCTTTATATCAATTTGACCTAAATGACACATAAGCCTATTTATTGGTGATATTTCGAATGATTTTTGGAGGAATTTAATGGCTTTTGTGCCAAACAAGGCATAAAAGTTATACAAGTATTTTGGCTGTGAAATTTGCATGAAAGATTTGTGTCGCAGATGTCCTATTATCAAGTCACAGTGTGCTTCAAATATTTCATCAACACGAGTTCCATTCAAAAGCTTCTGCAGATAGTTCAATAACACAGCTCTTTCGGAGACACTTAAACAGCTTACACTTGAGATGGCTGTTAAGAACCTCAGCGCTGCAACCGCAAAATCGATTTCAATATCAATGTTATAGTTAGTAGCGAAAAGTGGACAAATTTTATCCTGAATTGCGATAAATTGTGTTGGCGATTCAGTGCGCCCTTCAGCAATGTCTACAATGGAATCAAGTACATCGGTGATCATTTTGATATAGGATTCAGGTTTGCTATCAATACCAAAGTCAAAAAGACTTGCAGAAAGAGTGGCAAAGTTTTTGAGAGATTCATGTGACACATTGACCCATGCTGGAAGAGTTGCTCTTTGTATTCCTTTACGAATATTTTGATCAAAGAATAAAGAAAATATGAAAGAAATAAAGTAATCCTGTTCAAGAAGTGTGATTGAAAAATCAAGATTTCGCCAAAATATATTCAGAATAAGTTGATATAGAGTTCTGATTGCTACAACCAATTCTTTGCTGGTTTTCTTAGAATCAAACTCATTTACATATGATGGATAGACATTGATTATAAAGTCAATAATTCCATGAAATAGCGAGAGCTTGACTTCATTATGCTCAATTATGTTAATAATAAACAAGCATAGTTCTGCAGTCATCAATGGATAAAGCTTGAATTTGTCCATAAATGATAAGAAATCGAAGTTACTCCATTTAAGGAGGAGGGAGAAATACATAAATCTTAGTTGTATTAGACGTTCGAAGTTTTTTGGTGCATCGAAAATCGTAAATTTTGGCGAGAAAACATGTTCTAGGAATAAAGGAGTAAGTTTCTCGAAAGAAGTAATTTCAGATTGAAGCGATAAAAACAAAACCAATGAGTATGCGACATCAAGATCAAAATATGACTTTAAAACTTTTGTGAAGGATCGGAAAATTGAAGTTTTGGCTTTTGGATAATTTCTAGATAATTTAACGACACAGGACATATGGCTTCCTATAGTTTTGGCAGCAGAATCATATTTGTTCAACTTTTCAATATCAAATTGTGGATTTGGAATTTGATCATCTAATTTAGAATCGTATGGACTTGATTCGTAAAACTTATGCAAAATCATTGAATTTAAGCCATCATGAAGTTTAAATCCATCTTTGAAAGACGAAAAGTCAATTTTCAAACAATGAAAAACAGATAAATCTTCTTCATTTGAGACATCGAAACAAGGAACAATTCTATCGGCAGGGATATCATTAAAATTCGAAAATGATAAAGAATTGATTATATTATAATTTCCTTCGACAGAGTTATGAATAATGTAATCATCTTGAGACTCATGCATCTTTTCGCAGTCCAATATTACTAATGGAGTATATCTAAGCTTATCATCTAAAACAGGGAAAACTCTATGTAAGTATTTTAAATGTTTTTGATGAAGAAAGTTAGCAACAATGTATCCAATTTTTGAAAAGTATAGTTCTGATATACCCCATGGAACTTTTGTTATAAAGTTGTTCATCAAAGTCATGGAATTTATATTTAAAGAACATAATCCGTAATATACACGATCAAACAAAGATATAGCTTGATTATCTGATATTGAGTACTGTGAATAGCATTCTAACTCTGATAAAAACATGAATAAAGCTTCTGTTGAAGAATCGATTGATCCTCTCGAACCAAAAATGAACATTAAGTATATAATAGAGGATATTATTGTTTTTGGCACTGTTTGAGTAGCATTTAAAATCTTACGTAAAATGTCTAAGATTTTTAAAACATCAAATCGACGAATGTCTTGTGAAATAACAAATAAGATATATGATATCATGTTAATTGCTATTATGTGGTACGATTGCTTTTTTACTAATGCTAGGCAATTCAAAATCAAATAAAGATCTTGAATATCAATGCTATTGTTGTAACTTACACAAAAGCTTAATGCACTATGCAAAATATAATAACATTCAATATCGTTATGTTCTTTGAACTGAAGAATTCGATTAAGACATGAATAATTAAAAATCAGTTCGATATTTAGTGGTTTCAATATCTTTTCAAGAGTTTCGGTACTTGATAGCAAGTTATAGATTGCGTATAGTTGCGGTTCTGTAAACTCGATTTTATTTGAATATGATAATAAGTCGAAATGAACCTCATCGAGATCAATGTTATCAGGGGGACGCAGTTTTATCGTCTGTAATACAGGATGATTCTCGTATGAATAAGTATTGCGAATATTCTCCATATAAAAGATATCCGCAGTTCCAGAAAATTTTTTGATGTTATTTTTAGACCCTCGTTAAAAAAATATCAATTACCATATCAAATCGGATCAATTTGTCGCTTAATAAATCTTCAATGGATATAATTGTTTTTTCTGAATTGTTTTTGATCCTCATTGTATAGACACATCCATTCCCTTGCTGAAGTGCAACATGGCCAAGGTATGAGGATGACAATTTCTTAATATGTCACAAAAATTTGAAAAATATCTTTAGTTATGATTTCGAAAATACATGTTTACAATAATTCAACAAAATATTTATATAAGTAAACAACATGCAGACTTTCCTTGCTCATTTGGATTCTTTCTTGTGCTGAGCTCCTTTTCTTTACTGAGGATTGATGTGGGATCTGGATCTGGAGGAATGATGACTTCCTCTATAGGAACTGCTTCTAAGCTTGCGATGGCATCATACAAGTTATTTTTCATGTCAATATCTTCTGCGATCTTGATTGCATCAACTTCATTGCAAACTGGAACGCGCTTTCCAACAAGCAGCGTTAATATTATTTGTGCCTTCTCCTTTTCATGAATATTAATATGTAAGTAAGAGCATGGATCGGAGAAACCAAATTCAAGCAAAAATCTAACTGTGTCAACTTTGCTCCATCTGACCGCAAGTGATAATGCAGAGTGAAGGCCATCAGGAGTTCTCACTGTTCCTTGCCAGCTAGCACCTTTGAGCAGTAGTGCTTTGACAGTTGCAATATCAGTGTATTCAATTGCATAGAACAAAGGTTTGACATCAACAATTTCATCATTAATTTCATTGCTTGCGGATATATTGATATTGGCTCCATTCTTGACCAAATGAGCGGCAGCTCGACTGTATTCTCCCTTTAATGCTAATGTTAAAGGATATTCATATAAATCTTGTGATTGAGGAATTTGCGAGTTGACATCTAGGCCATTTTGTAGCAAAACATTGACCAATTTAATAACTTCTGATTCAACAGCCTCTTTAACTGTCTTTGTTGTGCCATCCAATAATAATGACAATCTGGTGTTTTGCTCCATTCTATAGGAAAGCTTTTGGAAGAAAACATCATTGAATAGAGATACATTTAATGATGTCTTGCATTTAGAAAGAACATATTCTAATATTCCAGAGTGATATGATCTGCAAGCTAATGGTATGTAATAATCCGGAAGTGTTTCCTGAGTTTCAGTAAGTTCTTCAAAGATGTCAAAGTTGCCATCGAGACAGCTGAATTTAATTAAGGACTCCTTATTAAAGCCAGTGTTGACCAATATCTTGAAAACATCAACGCTATTGAATTTTGGAGATACTTTTGTGTCAATCTTAGCGAAATTCGAGAAAACATATGAAATCATCTCTTCATCATTTGTATATGCTGCTGCTTGGATTGCCGAAATCTTTCCTTTGTATGTATCGCACTCTTGGGTGATATCAGCATACTTTTCTGCAACGAAGAACTTAGTGTATTCCTGATTATTTGCCAATATACATTGAATCAGACAGTAGCTTGGATTTCTAATTTCACATCCTGCTTGCAGCGCATACTCAACGAAATCTTTGTCGGCAAAATAATATAATAAATCGTCGATGTAAATTTCTCCAGATTTGTTTGCTAATCTGTAAAATATAGCTCGGATATTGAAAGTTTTGATGTATTTATCAATATCTTCTGTAGCATTTTGTCCTGATTGTTGCAAAATCCAATCAGCAACATCGTTTCTTTGTGATTCTAATGCATAAAAGAGATTCTTGTCATCATTCTTGTATACAGTCCTGATGATTTCTATGTTGCCACCATAAATCGCCTCTCTTAATGTGCTTTTATCGGGTTTGCAATTATTCTCAATTAAAAACTTAAAACATTTAATTGCACCGTTTCGAGCTGCTCTATTTAAAAAGTCTTGCTTAGCTCCACGTTTCTTAAGTTCCTTTAAATCATCATTGGCCAGAAAATCAGTTGAGGGGCTTTTCACGCGGTAGTGAAGGACAATATTCCTCACTTGCTCGAAAATAGGTTCCTTTCGGTACCTGTAAACAGATTTAATGTAGTCAATGATGAAAGGTCTTCTTGCTGGGTTATTTTTATAATAATATCTGAATCTATCAAGAACTTGGTCAACATTCTGGTTTGGAGTCGTGAGAGTGTCCATGATATTGACGAAGTCAAGAATAAACTTAGGCATTTTCACTGAAGAAACTTGTTTCATTTTTAATAAAATTTTATGTTTTTGAAGCAAAAAGTGTACGTTTTTTATTCATTATTTTTTCTGAGTCTATCGTGACTTCATGATACACATCATACAAGGATGATTTTTATAAAAATATTTTGAAAGAAAAGAAAAAATCAAAAATCAAGGCCAGAAAGGTTCGCAATCAACTAACAATGAAACGCGCTATTAAATTACAGCTTAGTTAGTCATCACTAACTGACTTTATTTTTGGAAAAAATATTTTACTGGTTTGTATATGCTATCACTTTGCACATCAATTAGCATTATCGAAGTTAGTAAATGTACAAAACAATGAGTTTATAATCTCAATTTTTATGAATAAGATATTTAAATTTAGCAAATGCTTTTTCTTGTAACTTCACAACAGATGTTCCATAGGACAAGGATAATATGGGATAAGCTTTTATCGAAATCAAGTAATATTTAATATAAATAGACCTCAATATGGTTTTAAATTTAATGTTTCTTTTGGGCTCCAAAAGAGCAACTATTGAATCGGTGATCAAATGATAGTATTTTAAATCTTGTGCGGAATTGAATAATTATTGCGCGCTGTAAAAAGATGTATCGATTGCTTAAAGGTACGGACAGTAATTGTATTTCTCACCACGCTTGATATTTTAAAAAAAACACGTCAAGCTCATAGAATTTCCCAAAACTCTATTTTCAGAGTTGTAATGCTTCTCTATATCAATAATATCATGCGCAATCGAGGGTAAATGATATTGATGATTGTAAGATCAACAGAGGCAATCGATTGCCTTGCCTTCAAAATGATATTGCCTTAATTAGGGGTATGCAAATATAAAGTGGGTCTAAATCAGATTAATGGTTGAATGCCCTTTGGACATTGATTTCAAAGAGGTTTTCTTTCCACCAATTTACAGTTCCACTTCCTCAAAGTTTGTAATAAATATTAAGAACAAGAGCGATCTATTTGTGAATTTTGAATGGCGGAATTTTTCTAATACAGAAGATGAAATACGAGCTATACTACATTATGATATCGATGATCCTCAAAGTCGTATTGCTTACATGAAATCGTTACTATTTCGATCAGAAAACTTCTCAATCGAGCCATCATGTGGAGAATTATGGCCAGGACGAAACCAACTCATTGTTGTGATGTTTCATCCCAAGTACTATGGAAAAATTACACAATATGCATATCTCACCAATGCAAAAGATAATACAAGAATCTCGTTACTAATTTCTGGCGAATGTAAAGCTCCATCTGCAAAATTTTCTGTACAAAATATTAATGCAGGCCATATTTTACTCGATAGTTTTCTTGAGTACCAAGTTTTTTTACACAATACTGGCGAATCTATTGTGGATTTCGAGTTTTTAGAAAATGATAATTTTCTTCAAATACTACCATCACCAAAATCAGGTTCAATAGCTGCTGGAGATGCAGTTCCCATAATATTCAAACTGATCGCAAATTCTATTGGCAAATTCACATGCGATATACAATGCGCAATAAAAGGCGCTGAAGAGAAGGACTATCCTCTTTTAAACATATATGGAAGAGTGTTAGGACCATCTTTTGATATTAAAACGAAGAAGATTGATTTCGAAGATGTTAGCTGCGGGTTTATTTATTCAAAAACAATTGACATAGAAAATACGTCAGATATCCCCTTAGATTATTTTGTCAAGTGTGATTCGGATTATACGATTAATAATAGAGAAATACAGATGACACCAAGTAATGGAACAGTTCCTCCAAGACAAACTGAGACAATTAAAATCGATTTTATTCCGACAGGACTACATCAATATCGAGGAAATATAGTTATATTATCAAAAGCACAAGAAGTGCTTCATTCAATTCCATTCACAGGATTGCCACGATCTCCCAATTGTATGCTTGAAACGCCAGTGATTAATTTGGGAGATATTTTCATTAATTTTCCATATGATATTATTGTAGTTTTAAAAAATACATCAAAAATACCAGGAAAATTCGATGTCCTCGAAAACACTGAAGTTCCTTATGGCTACACAATCAAGGGTAGTCAACCATTTGGTATTATACAAGCTTTCTCAAAGATCGAAATTCCATTTCAACTGGTGGCAACACAGTTAGGTCAAATGCAATTTAGCAAATTAATTCGAATATATGGCAGTGATCATCCTCCTCTGGAATTTGTTTGCAACTTTAAATGCATAGGTCCAACGTATAAAATATCTTCGAGTACAATTGATTTTGGGAAAATTCCAATACTGAAAAATGCATACAAAACCTTCACTCTAGAAAACACAGCATTGATTCCTCTTGATTATAAGTTCGAATTGGAGAAGAATTCAGATATATTTAAATTGGATAAATTACAAGGAACTATTTTACCAAAACAAATCGAAACAATTCAAATAACAGCATTATTAGACGATTCAATTAAGTTTGAAACCAATATTAATGTTACTTTAACGATGAATGCTCCATTTCAAATTAAAATAATGGCTGGAGGTGTTGGTATTCCAATCATTCCAAGTATCAAATTAGAATCAATTGAAATCCAAAATGCTTTTGCTGGTCAAAAAATTTCATTCCCGTTCAAATTGGAAAATAAAGGAAGGCTTACTAGATCTTTGCGCTGGTCAATACCAAAATTTGATAAGATGGAAGAAATATCGTATTCCTTATGGCCAGAAGATGTTGAGATTCCTCCTTACTCGTCAGTCGACTTTGAATTGAATCTGGACAGCAAAAATCCAAATCAGTTTGAATTTCCTGCAGTGTGCCAAATGCAGCAAGGCAAAAGACGAATCGAGTTATTCAAGCCCAAGTTCAAAGTTGAGTTTGAAAAAGTTTTGATTGATATTAATCAGAAAATTATGAACTTCAAATATTCTTATGATTATACAAAAGAATCATCAAACGATGATTTGAAACCATCATCTTCGTTATTATCAAAAATATCAAAAAAGAACTCAATCAAGAATACATCAAAATTACCTTTAACGATGAAGATAGCAGCAAATCATCCATTCTTTCCATCTTGCGAAGTTTTTAATTTAGAACCAAATCAAATTGCAGATTTTGATGTTATATTTGATTCCTCTTTCAAAGATAATTTTATCTCTGAGAAAATAGAAAAACAATTGAAAATCACTTTTGATGGAAACCCACAGAAGTATTTTATCAAATTAAATGCAATGATGAGTTTTCCAAATGTTACTTTGGGCCAAGAAAGTATTGACTTTGACTCGATTGTTTTAGGAAGCGAAAAAATTCACAATTTGATAATAAGAAATCAAAGTGAAATTACAGCTGAATACGAATGGAGGATTAGCGGCGACAATAAGTTTTCATTTGATGTATATCCAATTAGATCAATTGTTCAACCAGGCGAACAAGAAGTTTGTCATTTTACGTTTTATGGCACTGGCGAGCACTCACAAAATTACGCAGCTCAAGCAATTTGTCATGTTTCAGGAGGCCCCGACTATCTTGTCAACCTATCAGGATCAACTGCTAAAGTCCAGTATACAATTGATTCATTTCATATAGATTATGGAATATGCAAGTACACGGATTTCCTAACTTCATATATTACAGTCTCAAACAATGGAGATATTGACATTTCATTTGAAGCAATGGTTCCTGCTAAGATAGGATTTAATAAATTGGTTGTTGAGCCATCAAAATTCACAATAAAGCCCAATGACAAATTTAGAATTAAAGTCATTGCTTGGCCCGGTATACCAAAGAAATACAATGAGTTTTTCTTTATAAAGACACCAGATTTGAAAGATGTTAAAATTGAAATCGCTGCTGATTGTCGATATCCACGTCAGGCTTTGTATCTCAATCAAATCCTTTTAAATGAACAACAGATTGAAAACGAAATAGCTATCAAACAGAGTGAAGAATTATTGCTAAAGCATCGAAATAAGGGCGATGAGTATCGAAAAAGGAGGCAAAAATGGATTATAGGTAAAAACACTCCAGAATCAAGGCCATTATTCACATTTGTTTTGGATTTAGGAAATATCCTTTTAGGAAGTTGGCTACAAAAAACTTTCTTGATCAAAAATGATTCGCCGTTTGTCTTAAATTACATCATCAATGAATCATCAAATAATAGTTTACTTTTCAGCGTTTCTCCATTGTCAGTTTCAGGAATTCCTCCTAACAATGAACTCGAATTTTGTGTTGATTTTGATTCTTCTTCAATGAGCAGTTTTATATATGGTAATTATATTGAGAGATATCGATTAATGATCACAGATGAAATATTTTACGAATTTGATGTCAAGGCCAATTTCGTTTCACCACAACTAAATTTCAGTCAGACAAACTTAAACTTCCAAACAACTATTGTTGGGCAACAACGAATCATGTCTATTCAGATCCAAAATATGAGCCCCATCAAAGTTTTTTACTCTATTGGAGATGGATACATTCCAAATATCATCCAAAAAGATAAAGAAAAGGCTTTCACTATTTTCAATGGTCATGGCGAGATCCAAGAGTATGGATTCACAAATATTGAAATTGGATTCACACCAAAACAAAATAAAGAATATACAATGCATTTTCCTGTAAAAGTCAAGTACAGTAATCAGGAATATATGATTATATGTAATGGAACAGGAAACTTATTAAAGTTATCTTTCTTCCCACCAGAAGCAGATTTTGATCAGATTCTTCCATTTTCTGGCATTACTACAATGCAAGTTCTATTGACAAATCCATCAAGCCATGCGATAGAAGTTTTTTCAAGGCAATATGATATGAATATAATTACTGATCAGGTCACCAGGCATTTAACCGGAACCCAATTATCACGGACAAGATCAAAATCATCAGATTCGGATTTCTCGAATATCACTTTTTCATCAATTGTTGACCAGGTTCAGAAAGTATGCATTATTGTACACGGACCAGGGAATAGCGGAAAAACAACGATTTCACATAAATTGTCAGAGAAATATGGTGGAATTCCGATAATAGATACAAAAGAATTGTATTTAAATTCCAATGATATTGCACTTTCTTTGGCAAATGCAATCCAAGGAACAAATTTCTTCATTATTGATGGTTTGAACTTCCATTATGATAGAGAAGAATCATTGTCCTTTTTAAATCAAATGTCCAAAGGTATCAAAGGTGATGAGATTTTATCAAATTTGTTTTATGAACCGAAAAATTCTTATCCACATTCCACAGAGAATAACTTGAATACGATTTTAAGCGTACTACAAGGTTGGTATGTATTTATGGTTGCATTAAATCCTAATCAAAAATTCCTTGAAGAGAGGTTTTTAAATTTGGTTTTATTAGGCGAAAGAGAAGCTGAAAAGCAAGTGCAAAGCGATTTGATGCTGAAGAATATGACCGAAGAAGAGTATAATCAACTCACAGATCCAGAAAAAGAAGATATTGACAGAAGGAGGAAAATCCTGAGAAATGAGAGGATGGTAACCGAACCTCAAACGTTTTCTACTGTATCTTCTGCAAGAAGATCAAAGAAAAGACCAAGCAGCAAGAAAGCACCTTCGAAGCCAAAAACCAAAGAGTCGTTTAATGATTCTCCATTCCTTTATGATTTTTATTTATATCATTATTCTTTCCACCTTATTTCGAATTGTTTGCAATCATGTGAAAATGGTATCCTTGTTTTTGATCCTACTCTGATTAATCACAATTCTGAAAATCTGGTTTATTCAAATAATATATTAGTAATTAACAACGAAGAAAATATTGATGAAGAAGTTTCTAAGATTTTAACATATTTTCCTGGTATTTTAGCTTTGAAGACATATTTATATAGGAAATGTTTACCTCCACAGAGATTGATCGTTCCTGTTACTGATGATATTCCAAACAGCGATGTTCAACCGGAATTTTTCAATATCGCAACCGATTCTGACGAAAATAATGAATTCTCTAACTGCACTAAAAGATGGAAAATTGATGCTGGTGAGAGTACTCCAATTATGATACAGTTCTTTGGTCAGAACATTGGTGAGTATAGTGATAAGTTGACTTTTTCTATATCAGGATATAAATCCGAGATTTTCACACTTCAATTGAAAGCGAAAGTATCTTATCCTGACATATGTCGAGATCCAAAACAGATATATGTCGATTATACGGATAAACTTACACCAAAGACTCGAATGCAGTTTGTTAAGTCCCTCAATATATTCTTCTTTGGATATAATTTGCTCAGAAAAGAAAAAATGCTTAAGAAGGATGCTGTACTTGTTCAGAAAGAATTCAAAATTACAAATAATTCAGTATTTACAACCGCAATAGATTTTCATCTCCAAAATAATGCTCCAAAAGGAATCTGGTCTGCCAATTCTAATGCAACTAATATGCATAGAATTGAGCCAGGAGAGAGTACTAAAATTGTTGTTTCTTTCAATCCACAACAAATTGGAACTTTTGAGAATACATTAGTTGTATACGTTAAAGACAATCCTGAGCCATTGTATTTAAAGCTGATGTCATTTTGCTGCGTTCCAATATTGAAGTTCAGCATTCACAATCTCGATTTCGATAAAATAATTACAAATCAGCAGATTTCAAGAGAATTTACAATTGAGAATGAAGAAAAAATTGCTGCTTTCTGGCGAATTAAAGGCGGAAATATCTTAGGTAATGCATTCAGCATAAATCCACTTGAAGGACTATTGAATCCCGGCTCAAAATCAGTTGTTACATTAACATTTTCTTCCGCCAAACAGATTTTAGTTAAGAAATCAATTGTTATTGAAATAATGGATAAAACCAAACTAAGAACTTTTGACACATATCAAATCAATTTAGTTGCCGAGGCATATGATGTCAATTTTGCAATTAATTACCAGGATAATGCGAGCTCGTTGAACTTTGGCATTTTGAAGGTCGGTGAAAGCAGAACATTTTCATTGACAATGAAAGCATTAGGAAAATATCCTATTTTGTATAAATTCATTCTTGATAAGAGCAAGGAGTTCATTCAAAACATGAACATATCATCATTGAGTGGTGGTGTTCAGCCTTCAAACAACGATAAGGGAACTGCCGTTACTTTCACTTACAAAGCTTTATCAAAAAAGAAATATAATAATGCCAAAGGTATCTCTGTCGTTATTAATGATACTCTAACAGGTAGTGAAATAGCAACATTACCTATTCCATTTAGCGCTCAGTCTGTTTACTCGAGTTTTGATATTTCTCCAGAAAAGCAAGTTGATTTTGGTACTATATCAATCTTTGTTTCTAATACAAAATCTTTCAGTATCACTAACAAAGGATATTTCGAATTCAATTTTAGTATTTATCAATCTGTAGATGCCGAATCTAACCACAGCGGAAATAATGATAAGAAGAAGAAACTCGTTAAAGAGCCAAAAGGTGCTTCAAGTTCCAAACGCCACCTTGCAAAACTTGCTCAATTTGTAAATATCAGTGATTGCATAGTCATATCTCCATCATTTGGATCGATTAAGCCTAATGAATCACAGGAGTTTGCCATTGAATGCAAACCAACACAAATTCAAAATATTAATGAGAGATTCTATATTATCATCCAAAATGCAGATCCACAGTATGAAAAATTTGAATACACAATTATTGCTGAAAGTATCAGTTCTTGTTTATGTAGTGATGATTATGAGCAAATTTTCAGAACAATGAATATTTGCTCTTCAAAGGATGCACTTCCAAATATATCATCATGGTTATATGATCAAAAGAAACTCCAGTTTTGTCCAACATTAGTTTCGTCTTCAAACAATGGTGAATTTTTCGTTATAAATAATTCGCCAGTTCCATGCGAAGTCGATATCACCGTGAAAAGCGACAAAAAGAATGTCGACTATTTCAAACTATCAGAGAATTTAATTTCGTTAAATGCCATGGAAAGCAAATCAATCCAAATAACTTTCACACCAAATGCTGTTGGATTGCATAATGCTAAGGTCACTGCCACAGCAAGAAATAGCTTACATCCTCCTTTAGTATTTGATGTCCAAGGTGACGGAGAAATTCCATTAGTTGATGTACAGATTCAATCTGAAGGAAATGTTTCTAACGATGATCTACAACCATTTGATTGCTTCCTAATTACATTCAAACAAGAAAAAGTCATTGTATTATCAAATAGAGGAAATATCCCGGCGACTATCAATGTTTCATTATCCCCATCGCCTGATTTCATTTTATCATTAGAACACCGTAAGATTATTTTGGAACCTCATACAGTTTTCGATCTCCCAATAATCTTCAGTCCACAGAAACCAAGAAAATCAACTGTTGATGTGACATTGACAATCGAAGAAAACAAAGAATTCATGAAAAAGATTACATTCTATGGTGAAGGAATATTTGAACCCGTTTATGTTGTTGGTAACGTTGTATCAAAACAAGGCGGCCCTACATTGATATTCAATGATACAATTGTTGGAAAGACTTCCAAAGTTGATTTTGCAATCAAGAATGTTTCTGAGTCTGATTACAGATTCCAATTCCAGAATGATAATGACTTTATATTTATCCCACATGCTGGACATATTCATTCTAATTCAACTAAGAAGATTTCATGCATTTTTGTATCAGAAAAGCCAATATCTTACACAAAGAAATTAATAACATGTTCTCGCACAAAGATTCAATTACAGGAAGATAGTCCTGACTGGGATGATTCTAAGACTGTTGTTAAATATGTAAAGAAGTCTCAACTTGACCCAGAAACACAAATTGTCGTTCCGCCATCTTTATCAAGTGCCAGGTCAACAGTTAGGCGATCTCAAATATTAGATACACGCAATGATGAAAGTACCGAAGATAGAGATGATGAGCTATACGTAATTGAAGAAGTTGGAACAGAACCAGCTTACACAATCATAAAAGAAAAGCTAGCAGATATGCAAATTATCATTTCAGCATCTTCAGACAATATAGGCTTCCTTTTACCACAGGATATCATTGATATTCCTCTCACGATGATATATGAGTCAAAATCTGTTCAATTTACTTTAGAAAACACTTGCAATATTGGCTTTAACTATTTTTGGAGATTTAAATCCTTGGATACATTTAATCATGGACAAATAAAACCAGCAACTATTCCATTCTCAATAAGTCCGCCTTCGGGCTTCATAAAGTCCAAAGAGAATGCAACTTTCACAGTTACTTTTTCGCCTAAAACAGATGATGAGTTTACATGCACTTACATTTGTGACATTGATGGATTGAAATATGATCCTCCATTGATAAAGTGTTGTGCAACTTCCAAACGTCCTATTGTGCATATAAACTTTGAGAACAGTGATTATTTGACAGCAAATAGAAGAATGAGCCATCAAATTATTCAAGTTCCAGAAAATATTCGCGTTTTAGAGATCTTGTCGAGCAGCAAAGGAAACAAAGCGATTAAAACATTTGAGATGATCAATACAACAGATATCCCATATGAAATCAAATGGCAGTGCAAAGATGATACAAGCAATGGTTCAATCATATGTGCAACTCCATCTTCCTTCGTCAGTAGCGGTAAGATATTTGCTTGTACTTTTGAATTTGCTCCGAAATCTCATCAGACAGTTGAATCACTTTGGTCGTTTAGTATACCTGCATATAATATCAGTGCAGATATCCTTATTGTTGGAAGAGTTTTTATTTCTTCAAAATGATATTTTTAATAAATTGTTTGTTATTGTTTGATAATATACATTTTTTTATAAACATACAATAAAATTATAACAATTAGTTATTATTGAGCAACTCTTCTATTTCATCCATCAAATCCTGTTGTTCTTGTTCGCTTAAAGCCTTATATTCAACTTCGTTGTTAGTTGAACTCGATTCATTTTCTAACATCAAATCATCATTTTCATAAGGTTCATGTCGTGCTTCAGGCTTTTTAATTTGTTGAACGTTAACTGATTCTGGCTGATACCCTTCAATGATAATGATATTGCCATCGCTTTCAATAAAATCATCATAATAAAACTGCTTTATCAAGTCTGGGTGATCAGGATAGAAATTCGCAATAATTGCAAAATGTTCAGTAGGCAGTATATAATCGAAAAATGTTTTCCCATAATCATCAGTAATCGAAATATCAGCTCCATTTTGCAAAAGTACTTTCAAAAGAGTAGAGCTATAAGATGCCGCTACTAACATTAAAGCTGTTGAATGAAAATTATTTGTTGCATTTATATTTTGATTTTGTTTTAAGTATTCATATGCCATTTCTTCAAGATGTTTTGATTCATGAAAATCATTTGATTGAGATAACTTTTTGGCAATCAGAATAAGTATCGTGTTTCCATCATTATCAGTTAAAAATGGATCCAGCTTATTGATAGATCTTGCAATTTTAAGCGCTTCCTTAATCTTGTCTTGCTCGATGAAATTCATTACCATTTTTGAAGCTTCATCGATATACACAACATTTTTGTCTTTGGAGGTAGTTTGTTCATCAGGTTTTTTAAATGGAACTGATTGGTAATTTAAGACATAATCAACACTGGCTCCTTTAGAAATAAGAATTGATCCGATTTCAAGATTTTCTGTTTCGATCGCATAAATCAATGGCGTCTTGTGTTCATCATCCTGGACATTCAAATATGTATTAAGACTTATTAAGGCCTTGGCTGTTTCGTTTTCATCATGTGTGATTGCAAATATCAAATCTAAAGGATCTGCAATGAATGTTGAACTTGATAATATCGCATTTGTTACTAATGGCATTTGATATTCAAGGCTTTTCCTTAATAATGATTCACTATTGATATTAGAATTAACATTGGAATTGTTGCGGATCAACAGCAATGCCATATCTTGATTTTGAAGAGTCGTTACTGCCCAATCCAATGCTGTACCATATAAAGATGTCTTGTAATCTAAATCAACACCATAATCAATTATTTTTTGAGTAACTTGAGTGCCAATTAACAATGATTCCATAAGCAATGTTTTCCCATTGATTTCTTCATTGACATCTGCACCAGCGGAAATAAGTTCCTTGACAACATTTAGTAATTGCTTTTGTAATGCAAATATCAACAATGAAGTTGTGTATCCAGATATTGTATTAAGATTTGCACCTTTATGAATTAGTTCTACAGCAAAATCTTCATTGGATTTATCTATGGCCAACCATATTGCTGTTTTTCCATTACAATTTTTGGCATTAATATCAATATCTTTTTCGCAAATAATTCTTCCAATTTCAAAATCACCAGATAATATTGCAATGTGCAGTAAATTGTTTCCTTTATACGTCTTTCCAATAATTTGGCATCTTGGAAGCATTTTTATTGCAACATTATGAAGATGTGTTATTGCAAAATTGAGAACACTTTCACTTATTTTTGCGCATTGGTTACTATATTGCTTAATCATTGCGTTGCATATTGGCTTATATTGATCCTCATAAAACGATGAAAGGATATATTCACCCTCAGCATTTTTGATATCAATATTTGCGCCGTTATTAATCAGGAAAAGAATTGTATCAATATCTCTACAATAATTCAGCACATGATTATTTTGAGAATCTAGATAATTAACATCCACACCAAATTCAACCAGTTTCTTAATAAACTTCATGCATTCTTTGCCTTGAATTGTTTTGATTATGAATGATAATATAGGAATACTTGTTCTAGCGCAATATAAATCAGCTCCTAAATTAATTAACTTGCAAAATCTCTCAAAATCACTAACTTCGACAAAATGCTGTAACAATGTTTTTCCATATATATCCTGATGCTCTAAATTGATTCCTTTTTCAACAAGTTTTACGCAAACTTCACCCATATCATAAACTAAGCTATAATAGATTAATAGCCGACCTTCAGCATCTTTCCTGTATAGTGTATCTGGATCATCAATATATTCAAATGCTTTTTCATTGTTTCTTGCTATAATGGCATCAAATAAATTACTAGGCTGAGATACATTACTGGCGTTAAATTTTGAATTAATATCTGTCACACCTATCAGCTCAGATTCTTGAACATCATTTGTAATATTCGGGATCTCTTTATCTACTACAATTTCTTCATGATCTAAAGATGAAGAAAATGAATCTGAACTGTTAGAAGTCGATTTTTTAAGAGCATCATGTTTTGCACCTTTAGAAATTAGAAGCATTGCTATCAAAAGTTCGTCATTCTTTAATGCATATTGAATCGGAGACTTTCCCTTTGGATCTAACTGATTTATATCGACATTCATGTTAATTAAAGCGTATGCAACTGAAGTCATCTTATTTTTAATTATGTAATGCAAATCAAAGTTTCTTGCTTTAAAGTTTGGATGTTTCAATAACATTAATGCTGGTGATTCGAGATGAAGATCAATTGAACGCTTGAAAATCATGTGAAGCTTATCATCATCATCTATTGTAAGAATTGCACATTTTTTAATGAGACTCAATGTCATATCAATATAAATCGAATTAGATTGAGTCTGGTTGATTTGTTCATTATCATCTGAACATTCATAATCTGAATCTGAAGAAGAGTTATAGTCATATTCATCATTGGTTTTGTTATTACTGTTGTCCGCTGTTATCAAATCGAGAATAAATAATAATATTGAAACCCCATCTTTGTTTTTAACATTAGGATCTGCTTGCAATTCAAGAACATCATTAAAGTTGAGAGAATTTTTGGTTTCAGCATAGTATTGCAATAATGGTCTTCCTTTGCTTCAAGAGTATTTATGTCAAGACCGCTCTTCACCATTGTGCTACAAAAGCTATATAATGACTTTCTTAATGCGTGCTTGATCAATTTTGTTGGAATCTCCTTCATTGAAGCACCAAATTCAATGCACTTTTTAGCTAATTCAATATCTTTATCCTGTATTGCATGAAGCAAATCATATGGTGATAGGAAGTCTTTGGATTCAATTTTTTCATAAATTGCACTTGCAACATCGTACATTTTTCTATCAAATGCAGTCTTGATAATTGAGATTCGATTGGCATCTTTGTAGTTGACATTTGCTCCCATTTTTATTAATTCTAAAGCTATTTTGTTTTCACCTTTAGTGATAGCATAATAAATGTCTGTTTCTTGAATTTTGAACAATGGGTTATTAATGATTTTGATTGCGATATCTTGCAAATCTTGCTTTATCAATGATTTGAGTGTAATTTTCTCAATAGTTTTATCAATGATTTGGTTAATGATTTCTTCTTTGTTTCGGCCTTCAATTGCATAATATAGTGATGAATAACCATAATCGTCAGTATCATTCAAATTAATTGGTTTTTCAAGTAGTACTTTAATTGTTTTGTCGAATCCACTCTTAAGGGCTTTCATCAAAAGAGTCGTTCCATCTGGATATTTTGAATCAATTTTTGAACCAAGCTCAATCAAGCTATAAGAAATTTCATCATCTCCATACTCTAAGCAGAGCATTAAAGGTGTATATCCATCTGAATCCACACATTCGCAGTTGATTTCTTGATTCATAATCTTTTTCGCAATTTGAAAACAGTTGTTCCTAACTAATGACATGAATAATTCTGTATTTGTTGTCTTATCAAATTGAATATCATTTTGGAAAATGATTTCCAAAAACAAATAAAATTTGTGTTCAATAATGTTTTGAAGCAAATTGAGATTAACATTTGAATGAGTTTCAAAAACTTTGATTGCAAGATACTCATCATTATGCTTTAAAATATCGACGGTATCGTCCTTTAACTTATTGTTTTCAACAAGTTGCATTGAAATACCATGATTGAACAATGAGTAATCTGAAATCTCAACACCAAGTTCGATTATCTTTTTTGTTAAGATTGATCCTACAATATTCGACTGAAGCGAATTAACGAAGAAACAATGCTTGCAAATAAATTGAAAGATATTTAAACCAGAAGTTTCATCAATGGTGTTCAGATCTATTCCAACATCAAGTAAGCTGATTAATTTTTGAAAATTCTTATGGATGAAATAGTAATGGAGAATATGCCTATTGCGTATAGTAGCTCTGTTGATTGGATATCCATTTGAGATCAGATGCTTTAAAATTGGTAGCATGCTATGTTCAAGAAGATAGTCAAGTAAATCGAGTGAAATGTTTTCAATTGAAATTTTACACATCAGTTTTGAGGCGCGTTCAAAATCGCAATCTAATACTGCTTCGCAAAAACATTCATTAGTATTGACTCCTTCTTCATATGTAAATAGTGGTTCCATGGTATATGCACCATAAGATACCAATAAATCTTGAATATCTTGTTGCTTGCTTTGAACGGCTAATTGATAAGGAGTTTTTCCATGATATTCAAAGTTGGCACCAATTCCATTTTGGATCAGCATGGAAGCTACTTCGCTTTCATAATAATTAATACACAAATGAATGTATTCATTGCGAGGATAAAAATTCCGATTATCCAGGAGTTTCAAGGCTGCCTTAGATTTGTGTTTTTTAATTGAAATCTCAAACAAATGATCTATGATTTTAGGCTCTAATGTATCGATATTAGCTCCGTAGGAAATTAATTCGATAGTCATTTCGTAATTTTTGATTTCCAAAGTTCGACTTAATATAAATGAGTAATTTGGATCGGCTCCAAGTTCCAGCAAATTAGAAAAAGTTTCGAAATCATCTTTTTCTAAGTACTTAAATAGGAGTGATGATATATCTATTCCTTTTGAAATTATTTCTTTGCATGCATCAAAAGAGTAATTCAGCAAAGCTTCTTCAAATAATTTAAGCGATACTTTAGGAACACATTCGAGAAATGCCATTATTTTAGAATTATCTCGTTTATGAATTAATTCGATGAGTTTGTTTTCATATTCTTCGGCTTGCTCTTCATCAACAAATCCATAAGAAACTTTATTTCTATCTTTAAAGCCGATACTGTCCAAAATATTATTAATCAATGATGAATTAGAACTGTTATTATCAATTTCATCTGCATTTGCCCCATATTTAATCAGAAATTCTATTAATTCTAAGTTTTTGTTGCTACATGCCAACATTAATGCGGTTTGGTCCATATTATTAGAACAATTTATTTTTGCATTGTATTTTAAAAGCAATTCAGCAAAGAGTACAGTAAATGAATTATTTTTTGAATGCTTTGCGAGTAATATAAGAGGTGTATTGCCATTAAGGTCTTGAAAATTATAATCAAATATGTAATTTGTCATCCCATAAGCCTCGCTAATATGGCCTGAGGCAAGGAATTTTAAAAATTGCTGAGTTTGTTCTTTTAAACCTAAATCATTAAATTTTGTTGATGAAATAAACATAAAATGATACTATTATTTTAACAATTAAAAATTAATATCGGCACATTCTTCAATTTTGTCCAAGCAATCATTGCAAATTGTTCCTGCATTTGACATCACGCAATTTGAGCAATAGAAAAGACCGCAGCTCTGGCATTCGAAAAGTTTACCTTTGGAGCCACACTTTGCACACTCGCATGCCAATTTCTTGGAGAAGAATCCGATGCCAGCGCCGCGTGCTGACACTGCATAACCAATTCCACTCTTTGATACGCAAATGAGAACAGAGCCACTCTTTGCAAGTTCAACAGATATTGCATCCGTGAATGGAATTTTGATCTCACGTAACATAATGACTTTCGATTTGGTAGCATCACAGCGCCATAGCCTAATGAATCCGTCTTCATGGCAGCTGGCTGATGTGGAACTTGCATCGTTGCAAGCAATACATGCGCATAATGATTTACTATTGAATTCACTTATTCCGACAAATGTTCCGTTGAGAGTCCATACTTCAACACTAAACTCTGAAAAGATAATGAAACATCCGAAAGAGTCATCAATAACAACGGAGACAGCTTTTCCATTGGATTTCAGTTCAATTGATCTGATAAGCAATCCTGTTCCCACATGGAATGCATAAAGAGTTGTGCCAATGATTTCGGCCGCAGCATAATGGTGTGAAGATATTGTGCAACATCTGATATCCATGGAATCAGAGTGAGGAGCTGCTGTGGATGAAAGTGTATAGTAACCTGTTATTTCGCCATTAGTATTGCAGTGTGACCTACAGAATATCATTGATCCTCTTTGCAATGCGGCACAAAATAGAAGTTTCTCAAATGAAAAGGCAGATCTAACAATGGAATTAATGTTGCATTGCCACTCCATAAGGCCATCATTGTAACTAATAATAGAAGAATGCTTCAGGATAGAGAAATGAGTAATTGATGATGTTATATGAATATGATTAGAATACATGCATATAATTGGATCGGAAACTGAATCGTCAATCTTTGTGTTGATCTTCTGCATCATTATTGCATCAGCATCGGCTAGCAGCGTAGTCCTCTTGAACATAATAATATTCTTTGCAGGATGTGTTTCAGTGAATAATTGAGTTGGTGTTTGGCCAAAACATCTTTTCATTTGTTCGAAAGCCTCTCCTTCACCAATTAAGGATGGATAGACGCCATATGTTGATGGATAAAAGAGATTCTTATGATCTTTGGCATTTTCACCACGTGAATTACAGCCAAAGATAAGATCTATCCACTTCTCTAATCCATCTATTTCATCAAGCTGCTGTCTTAGTTTCCAAACAAAATCGACAGAATTCTTGACATCGCTTGGAAGAGTGATAGAAGATTGGTCTTTGCCTCTTGATGAAATTGGAACTGGGATTTTGTTGGTATTATATAGAAACTCTGGAAGAAGGAAGAATTCTGGTATCAATTCTTCAACATTGTGTGAAGATGTCGCACTGGCTGCTTTATACTCATTATTGATATCGGCAAAGAGTCTATCTTTGTGATCAAATCCATTGTGAAGTTCGAAATGAAGATTGGAGAATGGCTGAATTCTAAGTAAGAAGTGCATAACAACTGCGGCTGAAGAATAATGAGATCCATAGAAGTGGAGATCTGGTGCGCTGGATCTAAATGTCTCATTGAAATTCTCTGCTCGCTCAGCATCCTGCTGTCCCATTGGTTTAGAGAGATCTCTATTGCAAATAATCCATGGCATTACAGGATATTGGCAAAAGTTGGAAAAGCTACGATCTGCAAGGAAGTTTAATATTCCTAGATATGTAAGAGAAGAAATCTTACCAAGAACCCATTCATTCGTAACTTTCTTGATGGAATTCTTATCGTTAACATAATTGGCGACTCTTGTCGAATATGTAGGACCAAAAAATGAATCTGATATTGGGAAACATTCTCTATGATTGACTAAAGCAATAAAGTCATCTCTGATCTTTTGTGTTTCGAATACAAAGAACAGTGAATATCCACGAGAGAACCAAAGCTCAACGGCAATTGGATCATGGCAATAACTTCTCTTAACACAGTTAACAACATGCTGAGCTGACATAAAAAGAACGCAATGACCAAAGAAAAGAGAGCAACTTCCATAATACTTGTAAGCAATTGAATCAAGGAATGTTGCAACAGCAATGTTACTTTGATTCTTTTCCAAAATAAGCTTTCCATCTTTAGAACCCGCTTCTGTGATGATGTAATAGCCTGTTTCTGCATAGCCAAGAGCACAAGTGACTCGAGTAGTACCATAGACTATTGTAATAGTTGTAAACCTTTTAATTCCTTTATAATGGAAGAAGGAACTTCTAAACATAAAGTCACAAAGCTTTTCATCAAATGGGAAAAATGGCATAGAAACGAATTTTGATAATGTTGGTGGAATGAAGGAATGTTGGATTTTGATATCGTTAATTGTTGTATACATCTTTGTTTTTTGATAATCGAAATATTCAGATGCCTTTGAAAGATCAATCTGCGATGAACAAGGAACAAAGAGGAGAGGAGTAGAAAGCGGATGAACAGTGGGACAAAGCTGATACTTTCCATTAGGAATTCTTGGGAGAATACTCCAAAGATGATATGCCGATCTCTCCTTCTTATGTGATATAATGTTAAACCTTATCTTGAACTGGAACATTTCAATTTCGGTACAATATTTCTTGATTTTTTCCGAGAATTCCATTATTTTTGCAATTTTTGATTTGAAAATCTCATCTGATTCTCCTTTGTATGCTATCCTTAACTCTGTAATTGTATCATTGATTTGCTTTAGTTGATTTTTCGTCGTCTCAATTAAGTGATTATATTTATCCAAAGAGTTTGCTTTGATTTGTGCGATAGTTGAGGAATATTGTTTGGGGTTTGTAGTGAAGCGACTCGACATTATCGAAACATCATTCATTTTATCTATAACAACTTCACCGTTGGTAAAAATTCCTTCGTAAATGTTAAGCAAAATATTGTTATCTATGGTGCTTATTGCGTTTAGGAAAAATGACCAGCAAGTATTGAGATTGTTGACATTGAGGGAGTTGGAAGCGAACAAGTGAAGAATAAACATATGATATTGCTTTGAAAGTAACAATTCCTTAGAATAAATTGTACTTAAGTTTTCGAAGAACTTGAATTGAGTGTAATCACTTGTGAGTGCCATAATGGTTATTATAAGGATTCCATAAGTATTCCATCTTTCCTTGTAATCAGCATCATTGGGAAATCCAGTAAATCTACCAAAGGATTCAACAACTGCATTAAATAACGGTGATAAACTGTGCTCCCACCACCCTGCACAAACAAATAATCTGAGCAATTTCAAAGTTTCAAGAGCAGGTGGAACCTCATCCAAAAATCGTAAGATAACTCTCTGATGAAGATTTATAGAAAGTTCTGGATCAACATCGCTTCCAAATATTGTCATTGTCTTTATTGCACGTATTAACGCTTCTCCTTTGAGTTCTTTCAGAGCTTTGACGCAGAGCGATATTATGTTATTTAAGATAGTACATTCAAGAATTCGAGTTGATTCAACAGTTTCTATTTTTTGTTGATCGACAGTTGAATTATTTGGAGATTTATTTGGTTCCTGGAGTTCCGAATTGCAAGCATCAATAAATGGTGTTGGTGTTAAACCAAACCACAACTCATCAAATATAAGGAATTCTTCGGCATTTTGTAATTTATATGAGCTTTCAATACTTTTACCATCAATTATATCGATGATTTGTGGAGAATTATCAGTAAAATCAGATGGCATTCTGCACTGTTCAAATGTGGTGAAATAGATTGGCTGAGAAGACAAATTAGATGATGTTACACCAAAATGAAGTAATTTTTGAAGATCTACGATAAAATCTGATAATTGGAGATTTCTTGTTGACTCGATAATTGAACAGAGAGTTAAAACTATATAACTAAGTAACTCTTGGTTGCAATTCTTCTTGAACAAGATGCAAATGAATTCAAAGATTGTCTTTAACATTGAGGGTCTTTGGATTTGAGCTAGATTGAACATGTCAAGTGAATCAGCAACCCTTGTCGTTAGCAAAGTGAAGAGTGAAATCCAAAATCTCTCGGAATCGACAAATTCGGTTAAAATAGGTGATATTTTATCGAAATCCTTTTGATTGAAACTGGCTTCATTATGTGAACAAAGTACTGAATAAGCATTGATGTACTTTTCAATGTTTTCGTTTGATAGAGCAGATATTAAGCTGAAAGGAATCGATACTAAAATATCTGGAACATTAATTATTAATTTTTGCGCAAACTCACTCTTATCATTCGATAATACATAAACGATTAAAGCACTTGAAGGAGTAAGCTTCATCTTGACCATATCAATGATGAGGTTTTCAAGATCAATATCTTTAACGTCACAATGAATAACTAGATCAATGAAGAAATGCAAAACTCGAGCTGCCTTTTTTGAATATTGACCTCTCTTCTTCGTATTAAATATCAATGGAATGAGTGATGAAACAGGTTGAAATGATTCGGTCCAAATCTTATAATCAACAAATAGATCAGTGAAATTCTGCCAGTTCATCTTTCCTGGATAGTTACAGAAATCGAAACACATTTTAGCAACACTTTCAGTTATCATTTCAACTCTTTGGGAAAGGATAACTTTGATGAATCCTAAGAAGTTTGACTTTGTTATTGAAACATAGCCCAAAAGTGAGCAATTCAACAAGCACTCCAGATATTGTGAGAAAATGATAGGATCTTTCTCGTCCATGAGTTTTTGTATGAGTCTAGGAACGAGATTAATAATTGGAGCGAATACAGAAATTCCATTGTAATCAATGTTGAGAACTCCTCCTCCTGTCTGATAACTGACCTTTTCCTTGATATCAGAGCTATCCCTTGTTTTTGGATTCCTTTCAAAGACCTCTAGTTCGGACTTTAAATAAAATGTGGATCTAGGAGGAGAGTTTTGGGATCCAATTGTAATTGATGATCGCCTGTTCTTATTTTCAATATAAAGAACTCGCTTGTTATTGATGAATAAATCAAGCTTATCTTCATCTAAATTTATTGCTATTTTATGCCATAATCTTGATGGGAGTTTGAATGCATGATCATTAGAGATGAGTTTGTCATTATCAAAACGGAATTCATAGCCTCCTGCACTGAATAAAATGAATGATGATTTGAACTCATCAATTCTGAAATAGAATGAAATAGGAATTTGGCCAAATATCATGTAAGATCCTTCGCGACCTTCTTGGAACTGAATAACCGCTGTATGTGGGAAATCTGGGTTGGTAAGTTTGATTAAAATTTCTGGGTTGTCAACTGCTTTCTCCGCGAATTCCTCAGTAAGATACTGAACTCCAATTTCTGGTAGAATTGGTGATTCAAAGATAATGTATTTCTTTTCGATCAAGTATTTTCCTGCAGAATAACGGTCGAAGATAGAAGAGAATGTGATTGTATTAAGTTTCGGAATTAATGATGGAATTCTGATGATTGCATAGTTTTTCTCTTTTGAGTCTTGAAGTTCGGCATATGTGAGCTTTTGTAACTGCTCTTGTGTTAAAGTTGATAACTTATCATCAAACAATTGAATAACGAGATTGTCGATAATCTCATGTGGGCCATCAATTGCAAGTATTGATAAAAGATCGAGGAATTGATTACTTATTACCCACTTGATAAATTGATCACACAATAGTACAAGTCTAATTTCAGATGATTCTGTAAGAAGTTTCTGAAGTGTCTGAATAAAGTTTGGTGATTTTTGAAGTTCCTCAAGTGTAACGAGTAAGCAGTCGATATATGTAACAGGCGGGAATGCCCTACAAAATCCGTCAAATGCTATTAGAGCAGAATCTTGTCCATTGATGATAACTTGCACAATTTTGCTGTAGTAAATCTCAACACTATCGTAATTATTAATATTGTTGAACATAGTAATAAGCAGGTCCTGGAAACCTTTATATGTTGAGAAATTCTTTTTGAGTTCATCAAATTTTGTTTGTGCTAGAATTACTGACATAAATTCTTCAACCTCATTGGAAGTCATATGCTTGCAAACAAAATCAACTAATGCACTGCAATCAAACATGAATTTCCAAGGAGGGAAAAGATTGGAAAGTAATGAATGTCGGAATTCAGATTTTTGCAAACTTACCAACAAGAGGTACAATCTCTGATCCTCAATGGACATTTCCTTAACTGAGTGAGGAAGAAATGAAAGTGTTTTGATATAAATTGAATTTTTTTGAATTAATTTCAAAATATCATGAAGGATGGAATTAGGAGCATCAATGCACATCTCTGAAAACTTTAATCCAATAAGATCCGGGATCTGAGTTTGAACTTTGAGAATATCAGTATAAAAAGTGATATCCTTGAGCTCAATGATCTTACTATTGAACAATGTAAAGTGTTGCTCGAAGTCAGTGATCTTTCCAATCTTTTTATACAAAGCTCCAATGACATAAATGCTTTCTGGAAGAGATGCATTGATTGTTAGTGTTATTGTTTCAATTAATTTCGGTATTGATTTGAGTGATGAAATAGATGATTTTAGAATTGCATTTCGTAAAAAATTGAATAAAATTGGGGAAGAGGGAGATGAGGAATAAACTGCATTTAAGAACTCATCGGTTGTTGCGTATTCTAAAAATGAGTTGTTACTCAACATATTGGTAAGCAATTTTTCTGATTTGGAAAGGTATCCATTTTGTTGATTCTCTATTAATGAAAAAACGATTCTGCCGAAAATATCAGACATATCTGATCGCTTGGGTATGAAGACAGATGCAGATTTTAAGTACTTAAAGAATTGTTCAGCATCTTGTTTCTGATTTACGAAAGCGCAGAAGTGTGGTGCCACTAATGTAATCAGTACAACACATTCTTTAGAAATCGGCTGACTAAGAAGCTCCGAATCATTTAAAGGTTCATAATAATCGATATATTGTTTAACACTTTGTTGAATCAGCTCTAAAGACTTTCCCTCTGCTGCATGTTCAACTAGCTCCTGGAAAGGATTCTTCGCTTTGCCTTCACCGACATGAGAAAACCACGATTTCACCTTATCCATTTTTTACACAAATTTGGAGAGCTGATTTCGTCCAAAATTTTAGGGATATAGTTATAATTTTCCGGATTTACTTCACTCATATCGGATCATTGCATATGACGATGCATGAAGTCTATTCAAACAAGAATCAGATCCATATCAAATTAGGAACGATTTTACTTGATGTCTTTTAGCATGGATTCATTTGCACCTCATTTTTCATCGAGCAAAATTTCATAGCTCTGAGATAATGGTTACGATAAAGTGCCTATTTTGAATTCTCAAAAATACATTAATGCAATTGTACTTAAGTTAGTTTGAGAATACATTAAACTGGCTCTATTTAATTTAGTGCTTTAATTATAATTGATATCTATAAATATTTTTAAATTTTCATCAATATAAGTTATTTTTGTTGAATGTTCAGATTATATATCATGAGTGTTGGTAATATTTACAGTGATAGAGATATCATATTTTTTCAATTTTTTTTCTAAAAATCACGTTATTTTTTGTTGATGTCTGATCGCGTTACAAGGGCGCGTGACCGTCTCACATCAAATGAAAAAGAGTACATGAAAAAGAGAGCCCTAAGTCACAAATTAGGCAAATTAAATCCGGATGAAGCGGTTAAAATTCCGAAAATTGGAGATTGGAATTTGGGTCAAACAAAGATAGAACCTGATGACAAGGATCTTGATATTCTAAATCAGCCTGTAGATATGGGCCCACTCGATCCGTTGCAAAATGCTCCCCCAATCTCTGCAATCATTGATTTTAATCCTAAAGCAACGAAAACTGTTTGTTCAAAAACACGTTTTGATGCTCCTTACAAAATTAAAGCACCACCTCCAGTTACAGAACCACTCTATTCCGGTGGACAAGCGCCAAAATCTTTCGCTGCAGGCACAACATCGTCAGATATCAGCCAAATTATATGCTCTAAATTAAAACAGCCACCTAAGCCATTACCACCGTTACAAGAAACAGCACAAAAAGAATCAACAGACTTCTTTTTACCAATTGAATTATTCGATGATTCAAATTACGAACAATATCCACTTGATTATTTACTTCAGTATCCTGATGCATTCTCAAAATATACACTAGTGAACGGAAATACTGTCTGGAAGAAATGCAAAGTTACAGAATACGATGCAGAATCAAGGATATTCACAATTCAATGGGGAAATTCGACGAAAACAAAGAAAGTTACGCGATTTAATCTCCGTTTTGCGTGCGAAGACGAAGAAAAATTTAATAAGCGTATTGAAGCCGCGCAAATTGGTTGCAGAGCTTATGAAATGGAGTTTAGACTTAACTCAAGAATCAATCAAATGCCGATAACTGATTTACCGGAATTACCCGAAAATACAATAAATCAAATAACGGATTTAGCTATAAAACGTACAACAAAAGAATATCCTAAATTAATCAACAGTTTATCGAGTGAAATTAAAGATGAATACCGCAAACTCAATAATACACTCGAATTTGCTTACAATCTCGAATTAAATCCTCTAATCCCGGATAGAGATGAATTTTTAGCTTTGATTTCAAAACCACAAACAACATCAGAATTTGGATTAGTTACAGAAAACATTCTAACTTATCCTGAAGTTAAAACAAATATTAATGATGAACATCCATATGAAAACGACTTGATATTCAACTGTATACAGAAGATGTTTGTTACTGTTCAACACTATGCAGATTTGACGTTTTTGAGCGGTACTTCCAATAATTTGATCACTTTGGAAGCTTTCATTGCAGACCAATATCAAATGCTTGCCGAAAATGGTAAAGTTTATAGAGGTAAGATACAAGAGATGCTTGAAGCCCTTGCAAGCACGACAATTACCCAGGTGATGCAAAAAACTGGTCAGAAAGAAATCAAGAAATTAGAAAAAATGTTAAATATTGGTGTCAGAATGACAAACTCTCAAGCAATTATTAGCGCGCAAAAAACACTCGAGCAGTACTTAAATATCTTCCAACAACATATCGACAACGAAGGAGAAATACAGCCCCAATTTTTATTAGATTTGATCTTCGAAAATCAAACACTTCAAGTCATTCCTTCACCTGCTTCATTCATCGATCAAATTGTTTCTGTTCTTCCTCAATTAGAATCAACACTTCTTGATATTCCAACAATTGTAATGCCTATGGTCGAATTCAATATTTCTAATATGTTTTTTGATAATGTTATAGAAGAAATTAATGAAACTCATGATTTACTTGAAGAAACTCTTAACAAACTTTTCGAAAAAGTGAATGCATTCTTAGACTCCTATAGATTCTTTGAAACATCGCTTAGCTTGAACACAGATAACTTCATCAAAGAATTCGATCCTGATGGCACCAGACCATTAGAAGATTATCACAAACAAATTTCAGATTTGAAGAAAATCCGGAAAATCTTGATACAAGAAATGAAGCCAAAAGTGAAAATAGGACCATTCGAAATCCAGTGCAGTTCATTTTGCGAAATGATGGCTTTTCATACTCATGAAAATTATACATTGTTATTGAAGCAATTCAAACAATATGCATCCAAAGAAGTATCTGATTTGCAAGCAGTATTCGACGAAATAATGGAAAAGTTGAAATTAGTGCCAACGACTCCAGAAGAGCTTAATGAGCTAAAGAACTTCTCGACACTTGTTAAAAATCAAGATGAAGAAAGAAAAGCCAAAATCAAGAAGATCACCGAGAGATATGATTTCCTGAACTTTTATCAATTCGAGATTTCAAATGAAGAGGCTGAAGAATATTATAAATTGCTGAGTATGCCAAACAAACTAACATTGATGCTTGATGATGTTGAAAGGACGGTTCAGGTTGAGAGAATCAGGATGATCAAGGATTTGAGAACAAATCAGAAGAGTTTAGAAAAAGAAACATCAGAAATCGCAAAGACAATTCCACATATCATAGAAAAATACCAAGATTTGGAAGATTCAATCGAAGCATATGATGCAGTTACTGAAGTTGACAAGGAGCTTGCAAGACTCAAAGAACTTGATTCTAAATATAGCAATCAAGATTCTATATTCAGTTTCGATGCTGCACCATGCAGAAGTCTTGATAAGTTATGTCAAGAATTCGCTCCAATATCAATATTATGGAATCTTGCAAGTGAATGGAATAGCACAAGCTCTCAATGGCTTGATACTCCATTTTTACAAACCAAGCCTGATCAAATGAATAACTTTATCGCACTTTGTATCAAGAAGATTCAGAAATTGAAGAAAGACTTGATTCCACATCAGGATTTAATGAATCACGTTCTTCTTCCTCTCGCAGATTCAATAAACAAGTTCAAACAGCCACTTCAATTGATATCCAAACTCAGACATCTTGGTATCAAAACTAAACACTGGGAGCAAATATCCGAGATTGTTGGATTTAATTGCGTTCCAACAATGGAACTCACGCTCCAAGGATTCCTTCAGATGGATCTTGGAAGATGGGGTCAACAAATTACAGAGGTTGCCAGTGTTGCTATGCAGGAATATGCAATTGAATCAGTCTTAGATAAACTCGATTTGGAACTCGAAACCACTCAATTTATCACTGTGCCATTTAGGGACTCCGGGCAATTCATTATCTCTGGAGTTAATGACATTATTTCCATTATCGATGATCAATTAGTAACATCTCAGACACTCTTAAGCTCACCATATATTGCACCAGTCAAAAAGAGAGCCATCGAAAGACTTGATTTCCTTAGGCATTGTCATCAAACAATGGAAGAATGGATATCCTGCCAGAGACAATGGTTGTATTTGCAGCCAATTTTCAGCGGAAGTTCAATTCAAAAGAATTTACCACGTGAAGCATCCAGCTGGGCAAATGTTGATAAAATGTGGGCATCCTCAATGACACTTACTCATAATCATCCTTCGTTTGTCAATGTCATGAAGCGTGATAAAATTTACGAGACTTTTAAGGAATGCAATAAACTCCTTAGCTTTGTCTATGAAGGATTGAATACATACTTAGAATCAAAGAGACAAGGATTTCCAAGATTCTTCTTCTTATCCAACGATGAAATCATTGCAATTCTCTCGACCACAAAAGATTTTGCCGAAATTCAGAAATCATTTAAGAAATTGTTTGAATATGTTAATTCTTTGACAATCACACCAGAACATATAATCACTGAGATGCATGATTGTGCGACTGAAACAGTTCCACTAATTAACCATATAGATGCAAATACAGAAGAAATTGAAGAATGGATGAACAATTTCGAAGATGAAATGAAGAACACTATCAAGCTCAAAATCCAAGATGCTGTTTCACTATTTCCAAAGAAGAAGAAATCAGAGTGGATGGAAGAATTTCCGGCCCAAGTTGTTTTAATTGCTAATCAAATTTTGTGGACACAGCAAATAACAAACTCGCTAAGGTCTCAAAAGAAGAAAAGTATCGTCAATATGCAATCCAAATATTCTTCGATGCTTGACGAACTCACAGAAATGATCAGAACTGATTTATCACCAGGAATGAGAATGCTCGCCTCATGTTTGTTGATTTTCGAAGTTCATAATCGCGATATCATCAATCTAATGGTAAGAAATAATGTTGATGACATTGAAAATTTCGTTTGGGAACAGCAGTTGAGATATTATTGGGAAGATGAAACAGTAATTGTCAGATCCATCAATAACAACTATGAGTATTCTTACGAATATGCAGGCAACTCATCAAGACTAGTCATCACACCATTAACAGATCGATGCTATCAAACTCTTTTGGCTGCATTCAAGCAAAACTTAAGCGGTGCTCCCAGTGGACCTGCTGGAACAGGTAAGACTGAAACAGTCAGAGATTGCGCAAAGGCCCTTGGAAGGCCATGTGTCGTCTATAACTGTTCTGAAGAAGTTACACCTGAACAAATGTCACAGTTCTTTGCAGGTCTTGCAACATCTGGTTCATGGTCTTGCTTCGATGAATTCAATAGAATCAATATAGAAGTTCTATCTGTCATTGCTCAACAGCTAAGATGCATTCAAAACGCAATTGCTGGCCAATGTGAGCAATTCATCTTAGATAACCGCCAATTGAAATTAAATCCAGGTTGCGCAGTTTGCATAACTATGAACCCTGGTTATGCAGGCAGAACTGAACTTCCGGATAATCTCAAGGTCATATTCCGGCCAATTGCTATGATGGTTCCTGATTTTGTATTCATTTGCGAAATTATGCTCTTTTCGGGTGGTTTCATTGCTGCATCAACACTCTCAATCAAATTGGTTGCAGTTTTCAAACTGTGCTCAACACAATTATCCAATGCTATCCACTATGACTGGGGTCTCAGAACAATGAAGACAATCTTGATGATGGCAGGGGAGACAAGGATTAAGAAACCAGATATGAAGGAATTTTTGATATTAGTTGAATGCATTTGCATTTGCATTGAACCAAGATTGAAGTCTGATGACGTCGCATTGTTTGAAGATATTATTGTCGATGTCTTCCCTGATGTCAAGCCGGAGAAATACATTCCTGATGATATTAATGATGCATTAACTGAAGGCTACAAGATTAATGGTGGATTCCCTGAACCCAAATACATCAGAAAAGCAAAGGATGTTTATGATACAATGGTTCAAAGGCAAGGAACAATGCTGGTTGGCCAAGCAATGAGTGGTAAGACAATTTGCTGGAAGGCTCTCAAGTACGGTCTAGACAAGCTTTCAGAAAAAGATAGTTCCCTTAAAGTTGACGTTAAATGCTTGAATCCAAAATCTGTCACCATATCAGAGCTTTATGGTTTGTTTGATCCAATTACAATGGGATGGAGCGATGGCATACTATCAAATGCTATCAGAGAAGATTCGAAAGCTGAAGATAATCATTATCATTGGATTGTTATCGATGGGCCAGTTGATTCACTATGGATTGAGTCAATGAATTCTCTTCTCGATGATAACAGAGTTCTATGCTTACCAAATAACGAAAGAATTAACCTTGGACAAAACGTTAAACTATTGTTCGAAGTTGATTCACTTGCCCAAGCATCGCCGGCTACAGTTTCTCGATGTGGTATGATTTTCTTCGACACAGAAGATATCAAGTGGCAATTTGTTACAGACATGTGGCTTGCAAGTATCAAATCCAAATTTCCATTAGTTGAAAACTTATTGAAGACACTGTTCCCCAACTACATTCCAAAGTTAATTCAGTTTGTTACAAGCGATGCCCAACAGGCTGTGAAGCAAAATCCACTTTTCATCCTCAAAACCATGTTGTCTATTATCGAATCATTTTTCGATATTTTGAGGCAATATGAACTTGTCACAAGTCCAGATACAGATGAACAAAAACAAGTTGATCCATTGAATCATTCATTGTATACATCATCTTACAACTCCAGGGCTGCTACGATATTTGGTATTATTGAACCAGAAAAGGTTCCACTCATTTTCGAGAGAATTTTCATTTTCTCAGTAATCTGGTCTTTTGGTGCTTCACTTGTTGAGGATTCCAGAAATCTTTTCGATAAATTCCTTAGGGACTTAATGTATAAGCTGAATTCGAGGTATCAGTTCCCACCAAAGTTTACAGTTTATGACTATTTCATTGATATTGGACACTTCTCATGGATTGTTTGGTGTGACGGATCAGATGCTTTGCCAATTAATCCAACAGCTCCAGTTGAACAGCAATTTGTTCCAACAAATGAATGTGTTGGTCCACAATATATTTCCAGATTACTTGCAGCTCATCAAAAGCATACGCTTCTCGTTGGTCCAGAGTCCTCTAAGACATTACTTGTCAAAACTATGTTCAATGATCTTCCAGAGAAATACAACAGAGAAATGATCAAAATGTCCAACTGCATCGAAGCAAGAGAACTTTATACAGATATTAAGGCAATGCTTCAGAAACGACATGGTGCATATGGACCTCTTCCTGGTCAAGAGTTAATTGTTTTTCTGGATAACATCTCTTCGCCGAAGAGTGAACTATATGGTGCACAACCGCCTTTAGAATTCATCAGACAAATCATTGATTATGGTGGATGGTTTAACACAAAGAAGGTTGAGTTCGAGAAAGTAGTTGAAACCACATTTATCGCAGCAATGGATATGCCGATTGGTGGAGCATTAACTATTCCAGAGAGGTTGATGAGACACTTCGTTTCCATTCACATGCCAAGAACAACAAAGAGCTCAATGTCAACAATCATCACCGGCTTACTCATGAACCTACTGGATAAGCATGAACCACCTATCAAAGAATTAATCAGGCCGACTGTATCAGCAACACTTGATGTTTTCAGCGAAATTCAGAGAGCACTCCTTCCTGTCCCATCGAAGCCGCATTACATTTTCGGTCTCAGAAACATTATTCGAGTAATTAAGGGAATTTGTCTTGCCCCTCAGCATGAAATCCCAAAGGATATTGACTTCTTCCACTTATGGTGGCATGAAATGCATAAGGAGTTCTTTGAGAGATTTAATGAAGAAGAAACAAGAACATGGTTTACGAATTTAATGGGTACTGCATTTACTCAACAGTTCCACATTCATACAAACAAAGTAATATCCGGAAATATTACTTTCAACAATTATTCGAACAGTGAAAGAACATATGTCGAAGTCACAGAAAAACCAGAATCAACAATTAACAGATGTAAGAAATATTTAGAAGATCATAACTCAACAATGCCAAAGACCTTAAATATTGTCATGTTCCAACAAGCTGTTGATCATTTAGCATCGATATCCAGAGGTTTAGCTCTTCCACGAGGACATTTGATGCTTGTTGGTCTCAAAGCAAGTGGAAGAAAATCCCTTGTCAGACTCGCCAGCTATATTGCAGATATAGATCTATTCGAAATCGCACTAACAAGAGCATATGGTTTCCTCGAATGGCGCGAAGATTTGAAGAATTTGTTGAAGGCATGTGGCTTGAAGAATAAGCAAATGTCTTTCATGATTAGCGATTTCCAAATCGTTAAGCCGTTCCAACTTGCTGATTTATCTAAGCTACTTTCTGAATCCTGGATTTCAAACCTGTTTACTAGAGATGAGATGGATCAAATCGAGAATGAAATGACAGCAGGAGTCACTCTTGAGGAAGATCCAATTACTCTGTTCAAGGATCGAGTCAAGCTCAATTTGCATATCGTCTTAATTGTATCTCCATCCTCAAGCATATTCAAAGATGAGCTACATAATTTCGAAGACTTACTCAAAGAAACCACAATGGATTGGTTCATGCCATGGTCATCGAACTCATTGGAGGCTGTTGCAAGCAATGTTCTAGAAAAATCATCAATATCAGATCCAGAGATGAGAAAGAAGATTGTTTCGTTTTGTGTCAAAGCTCATAAATCTGTCGAAGCAACAAGTGCACGCTATTATATTGAAAGAAAGCGATTCACGGCAATTACACCTTCCAGATTTTTCGACCTTCTTAACCTCTTTATGTCTAGATTAGAGAATCAAATCAAACAAACAGATATGAAAGTCAAAGATTTCGATTCTGGTATCGAAAAGATCGAAAGAACCAGGAAGCAAATTGAGCAGTTAAGTCAGCAACTTGATAGAGACATTCCAATCCTCAAGAACAAGCAGAAGAATGTCGAAGATTTGATCAAGGACTTGCAGAAGAAGCAATCCGATGTTGAATTGACCAGAACAGCTATCAAGGAGCAATCGGAGAAAGCTGAAGTGGAAGCTCAAGCAGCAGAAGAAACAAATAGAATTGCACAAGAAAAACTCAATGAAGCTAAGCCTATCTTACAAGGTGCACAAGATGCGATTGATATGATTGATAGAGATTCTATTGTTAACATCAAACAACTCAAGAAGATTCACCCAGCTCTTAAAGAAGCATTCGAAGCAATTTGCATTCTTTTTGGAAGACAGCCACGAAAGATTGAAACAAGTCCAGGTGTTAAGACAGAAGATTACTGGCCAGAAACTTTAGTCTTGCTAAATGATGTTGCATTCATTAAGAAAATCAGAAACTTCCAGCCAGACACAATAACAAAAGAAACTATCAAGAAACTTGCAAAATATGTACCTACTGAAAAGAAAGCTCGTGAAGATAAGCTTGCTGAAGTCAGGAGTGGTTATCACGCTGTCGGCAATATTTACTTCTGGTTGTGCTCCCTTTATGACTACTGGTATGTTCATCAGGAGATTATTCCATTGCAAAATGAAGCAGATGCAGCTGCTGCAAAATATGAGAAGCAATTACAGATTTTGAATAATTCCAAAGCACACTTAGCAGAAACTGAAGAACAACTTAAAGAACTTCTTGCCCAAGTTGATGTCGAAAAGAAGAATGTTAAGGAATTACAAGATAGTGTCAACATCACTCAGCTCAAACTCTCAAGAGCGCAGAAGATCATGGTTGGTTTAGGTGTCGAAGTTAAGAGATGGAATCAACAAAAGACAGATCTTATCAATGCTTCAACATCAATCATTGGTGATAATTTACTTATCTCTGGATGCTTGACATACTTTGGTGCATTCGGACCACAGTACAGAACCAGATTGCTCGATGAATGGAGAATGTACTTATTGAACGATAGCTTCGTTTTCGCCTCCAACTTTTCCATTATAGGTCTTCTTGGAAATGAAGCCAAGACCCGCTCATGGATATTTATGGGACTTCCTAATGATTCACATTCAATTGAGAATGCTCTTATTATTGAAGCCCATCCTGAATCATTCCCACTTTTAATCGATCCTCAGTTTAATGGTACCAAATGGCTCAAACTATTCGAAGGTGATCAGCTCAAAGTTCTTCACTTCGATCAGCCAGATTTTGTTCAACAGCTCAAGAGTTGCATAACATTTGGTGTACACGTTCTTATCGAGAATGTTGGTTTCGATTTTGATCCAATCATTGAGCCAATCCTTTCAAGGGAGTTCATCATATCAGATGGAGTCAAGAAAGTCTCAATAGGTGGTGAGTTCATCAATTATTCGCCTGATTTCAGACTTTTCATGTCAACAAAGTATCCAAATCCACATTATTCCCCAGAAATCTGCTCACAAGTCACTTTGATAAACTTTGTTACAACGCAGAGTGGTTTATCAGACTTTCTCATGAACAGCTTAATCGAAGTTGAAAGAGATGACTTAGACAAGAAGAGAGTATCAATTATGGAGTCGAACGCTGGAAACACGAACAAACTGAAACAGCTCGAAGGTCAAATTCTTCATATTGTCAATAATGCAGGTGAAGATATTCTAAGTGATGATAATGCCATCAATACTTTAACAAGTGCTCAGAAGACTACTTTATCCATTGAACAACAACTCGCCTTATCAGCAAAGACAGAACTTCAGATTCAGCAGTATAGAACCAAATTTGTTTCCGTTGCTGAATATGCAGCTCAACTCTATTTCTGTGCTTCTGATTTCTGCATTATTGATCCAATGTATCAATTCTCTCTTATGTGGTTGGTTGATATATTCAAGAAAGCCGTTAAAGAAGCCCCGCATCCAACAGATGTTACTCAAATGATCTCATCCTTCCAGCATTCAATTGGAGTCAAATTCTTCCAATGTGTTTCTTACTCACTATTCTCAAAGCACAAGCTTTTGTTTGCATTCCTTGTCACAGTTAGGGTACTTCTCTTCCAAGAGAAGATCACACAGTCAGAACTTGCCTTCTTGTTGAATCCAACAATAGAAAAAAGCGAGAAGCTTGTTAAATGGATACCTGATGCAACATGGGATCTTGCCAATTCCCTTGTTAAGGCTTCAACATCATTCAACGAGCTTATTGATAGTCTTCAAACGAAAGAGGATATTTGGAGGAATTATTTGGCTAAAAGCGAAGCAGAAAATGTTGAACCACCAATGGGAGCCACTCCATGGGAGCAGCTTCTTATTCTTCGTGCTTTCCACTTTGATAGAGTTTGTAGTGGCATTAGGATCTTTATCACTAAGACACTCGGAAAAGAATTTGTTGATCCACCTCCACTCAATCTAAAGAATATATTTGCAGAATCTTCTCCACTGACCCCACTTATTTTCGTCATTACTCCAGGTATTGATCCTCAAGATGAAATTGTAGGTGTTGCGGAGCATATGGAAGTTGCCCGTGCTGTCAAATTCTATTCACTTGGTCGCGGAAGAGGTGCTGGCGCAGAGAAACTCATTGAAGAAGCAAGCACTGCCGGTTTCTGGGTAATTCTTCAGAACTGTCATCTTTCATTATCGTGGATGCCCAGACTTGAGCATATTGTTGATGGCCTTGTCGGAAATGTTCATCCAAGATTCAGACTCTGCCTCGAAACGATGTCAACTCCGCAATTCCCAATTGGTGTTTTGTTCAGAGGAACGAAACTCATTTATGAGATTCCAAAGGGTGTCAAAGAGAATGTTTTGCGCATTTACAGTGGCATGGATCAAGAAGTTTACAACGATAATCCAAACGCATTAGAAAAACAACTCACATTCCATTTGGCCTTCTTCCATGCTGTTGTCCTCGAACGCCTTCAATTTGGCAGTCTTGGATGGAATGTTCCTTATGAGTTCAACCTTAGCGACTTTAACATTTCTCGCAAGCAATTATCATCATTCATTTCAGAAGCAGGTGGAGATATTGCACCATTTGATGCATTGACTTATGTCATCGGTAAACTCAACTATGGAGGAAGAGTCACAGACAAATGGGATATCAGATTGCTGCAATCTATTTTACAGCAATATGTTTCTCAGACTGTAATTTCTTCTGCCGAACCATTTGGTCCTCACTTCCCTGCACCAGCTCAATCAGCTTCTCATGAAGAAATCATTCGGTTAATTAATTCTTGGCCAATTGTAACCGAAGGGGAAGACGTTGGATTAGCAAAGAACGCAAGTACAATTGTTTCTCGTGCTGAAGCTGTCAACATTTTCAATTCTATCGTCGAAATCGATCCCACACTTATTTCTACATCAGGAACAGCTGATGATACTGCATATATTATGAAACTCATTGAAACTTATTCTTCACAGATTCCTCAACAATTCAACACAGCCAATCTCCAACGACAAATGCGCAATTCATCGGGTAACTGCGATATCTTCCTTGTTGTTGTGTTGCATGAGTGTATGCTTCACAACAAGCTCCTTTCGGAGATTCATCGTTCTTTGTATGAGGCAAAGGATGCTTTGAATGGCGGAAGATTGATAAATGAGGAAATTTCACAAACTATCAAAGCATTGGTAGCAAACAAAGTCCCAGAAAGATGGCGTCAAGTTTCTTATTTGACTGCACTGCCTGCTTCTCATTTCGTTGCTGATCTTGCTGAAAGGTGCAAATTCATCGATTCATGGACAAGTGGAGCCAGACCAAAGGTATTCAAGCTTGGAGCATTCTTCCATCCTGAGGAATTCTTGACTGCTCATTTGCAATTGTTTGCACGAAAGAACAAAGTTCCATTTGACACAGTTAGATTCACAACTTCAATATTGAAGGAGAGAGTTGGAGCAGCAATCAATGAAGAACCAGAAAACGGACTCTATGTTGAAGGGCTATTCATTGAAGGTGCTAAATGGAACAGCGAAGAATCATGTTTAGAGGAATGCAAATCCTCTGATCTTATATCAACACTCCCAGTTATTCATTTAATCCCAACCACAGAACCAGATGACAAAGGTTACGAATGCCCAGTCTTCAGAACACAAGTTAGAGGTACTGGTGCTTTAGATCCACAGAACTATATAATGAGTCTTTGGCTTCCAAATAGAAAGCTTTCACCATCTCATTGGACTCAACGCTCTGTTGCTGCTATTATCACAATTCGTGAATAACTTTTTTTTTTGTATTTTTATAAATGTTTTTAATATTTCTGAATATATTAGAACACAATTAATAACAAATTTTTATTGATTAAGTCTGCGCTCAGCCTCTAATAAACTTTCATGAAGCATAGACAAATGCGATAATGAAAGACTTTCTCCATCAGCATACTTAAAATCATCTTGAATTTTGTTTGTGATGCCGATTAACTTATTTACTTTTTGGCCAAGTCTGCTATAACCCTGACATTTATTGATTGATTCTGAATCAACTGGGATAGAATGTTCTTTGTAATTCTTGGACTTGGAATGAACTTTAGTGATGTTTGTAATTTTGTGAGGCTTTGCTCTCATAATTATCAAGTCGCTTGATGTCTCTTCGGAAGAAGAAGACTCTGGGAATGGTATTCTATTGATTTTGCGTACATTTGTTATAGATTCATCTATATAAATCTTTCGATTTCTTGGAATCTCATCATTTGTATATTTATGCATTTCCGATGAGTTTGTAACAACATCTGATGATTCGCTTTCTTCAACCAGTTTAATATATTTTTTGGGTCTTGATTTTGATTCTGAACGATGAGAATGTTTGATTTTATTGAAATTTCTTGTTCCCTTTAGTAGTTTCTTCTGTGTTTGCTTCTGCAATTCAACGAGTTTAGCGATTTGTTTTATATTTTCACTGATTTGCAAATCTTTGGCGTCAGCGATGTTGCATGACTGCTTTTGGAGCTCTAGGTTGTATTTATTGACTTCTTCATATAGATTATCGTATTTTTCTTGAAGTTTCGTGATATCTTGTTCTCGTTTCTTATATTTTGTCATTAGATACTGGTATTTTGGTAAGGCTTCTGGTTTATCGATCATATCAACGAGTTTTTGGACTGTATTTATGATGAATTGTTTCCGATTTTCAGAATCTGAAGGAATTTGTTGTGTTGGTATCACTCTTGACACTATTTTTGATACTTCTTTACATATCAATAACGTTTCATCAGTTTGAATTGATTCTTTGGATGTATCAATCGAATTCGTTTCATTTGATAGATCTTTAAGAAGCTTATCATATTTGTCGATATTAACTTCATTTTCATACACAGTTGATTTGAACGATTGCTTAGATGTCACATTTTGTGAAGTTTTCGTCTGGATATCAATATCTTGTTCATCATTTTGTGCGGAATCATCAGACGACGATAGCCCAATGTTATGCAGAGAAGTTTCCTTTCTTATATCCAAATCCAGATTGAATGAACTTTCATCTCTTTCCATTTTATTCAATAATTACAATTTTTATAAACGTCTTTTATTAGAATTAAATTTTTTTTCTTCAATTATTTTATAAAATTTAAGTCATTTTAATATAAGAATACTTTTTTTGGAAAAATTTAAATCGGCTAAAATAATATATATTTCTTATATTATCAGATTACACACTATAAAATCAAAATTGTGTTTTATTTCAAGATTTCTCCTATCATATTGTTAATTTTTAAATGAAATTGATAATAAAATCTATCAGTAAGTTCACATTTAGTATAAAATTAATTTATCAAAAAAATAAAACTGACATTTTTTATATGAGTAAAAAACTGATTTCATTTATGATTGATCCCAATCTGGACAGGTTATGGGTGTCAATCGGATACACAAAAGTTGAAAAAGCAGCTGAAGCTAAAAAGCTTGAACTCGCTTTGATCCAAGCGTATCAAAAATTTATTGAAGATACAAATATAAACTGCGAAGATTTGCGAGGTGAACTTAGAAATGCATTCGTCGAATACCAACACGTTCAGCAAATATACGGAGATGAGGAAGGATTTCCAACTCTCAGCCCTAAGTACTCATTACGCGATCAAATTAATTATATGGCCGATGTAACAGAAGAGTTGAGAATGAAATACGAATCTAGAAATCAAGAATTTAATGATATTATGGAAATATTATTACAACAGTTCGAAATGTTAAAGATAGACGAAGAAAGCAGAGGTGAATTTGCTGAAATAGGTTCAGAGGACCTAACTTTGGATAGGTTAGAAAGATTTAAGCAATATTCAAAAAAACTCGACATTGAAATCCAACAGAGAAAGAAATTATTTACATCACTTACCAATCAAACACAAGAACTAGCAGATTACATACAGGAGCCATTAACTGAACAAGCAAATCACATTATAGAAAACATTTTATTAGATAACGATTCTTTATCTATGTTAAAGAAAGTTTTGAAATCATTCCAATCACTGAAAGAAGCAAAAGAAGAGCAAATCGAGAAATTATGGAATCGTGTTGTATATTTGTACGAAGTTTTAGAAAAAGGTACAAAACTTTCGAAACCACAAAATCCATCAGTTGAAGAAACCGATAAATTATTAAACGAGATTACAAAACTTCAGAAGGAAGTGGAAAGAGAGCTTCCAACACTTGTCAAAGAAATTCAGCGCGATATTAAGAAAATATGTGATGACTTGAGAGTTTCACCAGTTACATATCTTAAATTCACTGGCGACAATGATAATCTCGAGGAAAAGACGATTTTCTTAAGAGGTCAGCTAAATATACTTAAACAGAAGCAAATCAAAGCACAGCCGATTATTTCTCTTATAAGTGAAATAGAAAGTGCAAAGGCATCGTTAAGGAATGATCCGACTAAGTCATATATGTCGAAAGAGCGTGGTTCCGCTCGACAAAGAGTTGAGGAGGAAAAGAACAGAAAGACAGCCCAGGAAACTATTCCAAAGCTAGAACAGAAGCTCCTTAAGATGCTTGCACAGTTTAAAGAAGAAAATAACTATGAATTTCAATTTGAAGGATTAGACTTATCTGAATTTGTTCCAGAGAATACAAAGAGAGCGGATCCAAGTGTAGCACCCCAAGAAGTAAAGCAAAAACAAACCTTAGGAAAAACTCTCCTCCTTCATAAGTTAAATTCAGATAATCGCGACCAATCAAATCAAAAGCAAGTGACTCGCAGGAGAGCTCCAAGGTTTTAGATTAAGATTATAATGTTGTATTGTTATAATAAAAATTTTGTTTATTTTCATAAAAAAATTTCCAACCACCAAGAATGCCCATGGTTAGTTCAAAACGGTGCTACTGTAAAGTTCTGCGACATTATCCCAAGATGCTATGGAAAATCGGCGGGGAAAAGAACAATGTGAATCAAGAAAATATGAAATATCGTGGAGTAAAATAAAAAATTAACAGCAAAGATACCATTCCCTCGGGCCTAACCTACTCTATAGAATCAATCAGAATATTCAAGTATTTTTAAAGTGATGCAATTTCCCATTCTTTACATGTCAAAGCAGGTAAAATCTGGCATGTAAACACGTTACTTTTACACTTCATTATTTTTCCTAAATTTTTTGTCATGCATAGTGCAGGTACACAAAATTCATCGATCTTTAAAAATTTGTATAGATTTTTTAGTGAAATTTAAATGGATGAAACTCCTTCAGTTGAAACTCTAATTAAAGGATTCTTCGAGCAACTTACTGTAGGATGTGATAAGATAGACTGTAAGCAGCAAGAATGCAGGTCTTCCAATTTATATCACTATCATTTCAAAGATAAGACGGAGACTGCAGTTCGTGCTGTAGAATTAACGCTAAACTATCCCCACAATCCGTGTTTGTGTGGATTCTATTCACCATTGAATCATGATAAAACAATTTTACCGAAAATTGATAAATTTGATTCAATAGTACGCGACATTATTCACAACAAACACAAGCAAAATCCCGATGAACAGCTATTGAATTCCATTAACGAGGTTGTTTCTAGCGAGATTATTATTAGTTTCATTTTATTATTGAACAAAAATCCTTTGTCGTTATCAAATATGTCTCTCAGTACAGATTTAATCGAAGATTTCGAGCTAGTTTTTCAAAGGGCTTACAGATATTTTCTTCCATTTTATTTAACTTTTAATGAGATGGTGAAACGCTACATCAGACTTCCAAATGTTGACACATATACACACGTTCGTGGACTTTTGATGATATTCCTTTTCGAAATATATTTCAATAAAGATAACTACGAAGGAACATTTCTCCCGCTTATAGATCATGTCATGAGATTACCGCAGAAAGCTACAATGCTATTTTGGTCTTGTTTACAATGTTTTCCAATACTTTTGAAAAGAATTGTTTCTTTATGCCAAACAATGCTCTCAATATACGTTTTAAAGCAACCTATTATCAATCTCATTCCTAAAACAATTTCAGATTTATGCGGCTTTATCACCATGCTACAGAGATGTTCAGATAATTCAATGTATCATCTACCAAATTCTGCTTTTGCGAATTATGCACTTTCTAATCGTTTGAATCCATTTCGTGAACTTGAGAGATATGAAATGAGTAAGATATCTTTTCTTCAATATCCATGTGTGCTCAACATGAAATTTAAGCACAAAGTCTTACTGACTGCGCAAGAAAACAAGCAGCATCTCATGGGTTCTCGCTCAGTCATTAATGAGGCTCTTATATTAGGCAGGTCAATGAGTAGCAGTCTCATTTACAATATTCTCGAAATTCGAAGAGATCATCTTGTTGAGGATGCAATAAGAAAGATTCCTCGTCTCAAGAGTGAAGATCTGATGAAGCGGCTTGTCGTTACCTTTAAAGGAGAGCAGGGAATTGATCAAGGTGGCGTTTCCCGTGAGTTCTTCTATCTCTTAACGTCACAGATCTTCTCTCCGGACTACGGAATGTTTACTACGATCAATGGATATTATTGGTTTACGATCACTCCTTTCGAGGATTATTTGGCATATTCTATGCTTGGAACTGCTGTTTCCCTTGCAATATACAACAATGTCGTTCTGCCCGTGAGATTCCCGACTCTTCTTTACAAGAAGATTCTTGGAAAGCCCATCACGCTTAGCGACATGGGCGAAATTGATCCTGAGTTCTGCAAGACAGCTTCCCAAATGATTGATATGCGTAATAGTGGAGAAGATGTTTCCACTGTATGCTTGACTTTCACCACAGTAATTGACCAATTCGGTGAGAAGATAGAAGTCCCATTGGTTCAGAACGGAGACAGAATAGAGGTCAACAATGACAATTTGGATGCATACATCGCGTCCTACATCAACTGGTGGACGAACATTAGTATTTCAAGGCAATATGAAGCTTTTCTCAACGGATTCACAAAAATTTCAATTTCAAAGTTATATAGACTCTTCGCAGCTGACGAGATAGACATACTTGTAAGCGGCGAAGCTGTTTTAGACTGGGCTGCTTTGAAAAAGAATGCGAAGTATATCGATGGATACACTAAAGACAGCCAACAAGTTATTTGGTTCTGGGATCTTTTCAACAAATTCAACAACGACCAAAAGGTGAAGTTCCTGAGGTTCTCCACAGGTACACCAAGAGCTCCAGTCGAAGGCCTCGGAGAAGTCCAGCTGACTATCCAGAAAACGAACGACCTTCAGATGCTTCCAGTTTCTCACACTTGCTTCAACATGTTTTCACTTCCTGCATACAAAACAAAGGAAGTTCTAGAGCAGAAAGTGTTGCTAGCTATCGAGCATTCAGAAGGATTCGGTTTAGTTTAATTTTTGTTTGAATAAAATATATAATTTCTTTTTGTTGTAAATCCAATTCAACAAACTTTCATACGCAGCAATGGCTTTCCGATTCTTTGAATTGCACTCCATTTTCTCTATGAGATATTGTTATTTTAGATTTGTTTTTGTTATTTTAAATTATCTGCAACAAATTTAGCTGCAGTATATAGGAAAAACCATGGAAAATGATGTTTGTAGTTAATTAACAGTTAAATTTAGTCAAAGAAAATTACAATGTATCAAAAATACTAAAATCGAAGTCAAGAAGCTTCTCAGAGTCAGAGACTGAGTCTGGTGGGGATATTGTTGGTTGGGTGACATTAATCAAAATCTGTTTAAAGAGTTCTGCATAGACTGGTTCGATCAGGGCACGAACAGCCTTCCAATTTTCACAATACCAGCAAATTAAAGGCTCCTTAGTTCGTTTTGCAATACGATCTACTGTAATTCCAATTCTTTTGGCAATTTCTTCGGCTAATTGCACTAAACGCCCCTTACTAACACCAGGAAGGGAAAACAGGTACTTGTTGACCTGCGGATAGCTCTTGTTACAGTTTCGAATCCTTTGTTCAATCTTTCTCCAGAGTTTCTCGTAACTCTCTGATGCCTTCCTTGACCCAGGAAGCCTCTGTATAATGAAATACTCTCCTTGCTGTACAATGGTAGGTTTCTGCTTGCCAGCCATCAAATTATACAATGATAGAAGTGAGTGTTTATTTTCACTTTCTGACATTAGCACTCAAATATTTCATCATAGCTATATATGAGACCAGCAATGGTTTTATTCTAATTTGAGATTCAAGAGATAACGTGCCGCATCAAATTGAGAAGTAACGTGCTTTCAAAACACATATGATTATATTTAGGATAACTTTAAACAGATAACCTGTTCTATCAGCGTACTAAAAATCTGAAGTTTACAAGTTTTAAAATCCTAACTGAGCTATTTTATATAATATCATTAAATTTTTGATTATGAGTCAAGCCCGCTATTTTTTTTCAATTGCTAACGTGCTCCTTTTATCTTTGAAAAATGATGTTGTAAAGCATATATAATAATATTGGAATTTGAAAATTTTGAGATTTTCAGATTAATACTGTGTTTCAAATCAAAATATTAAGCAGGGATTGGTTAATTTCTATTTAATTTTGTAAAATGTTCAATGATTAACGTTCTTCACATCATGACTTTAAATTGTTGAAACAGAAAACAGCGCTAAATCCTAAGAGACATCGATTTATCACTTCATTGCAACGTGCCTTTATTCAGAAATTGCGGGATATTAGAATTCTCGAAGACAATGAAAAAATACGCATTTGACAAGCTGAAAACCATAGCAGTAACATCACCGCTGGAAAGCTAACATTTCGGTTATATATTTCCTTGTGCACTTTATATCATTGAATAAACCGAAAAATTTGTGACCATTAGTCAAATATTGCCGGTTTCAGGATTGCTCTTTATCCGGTTGAAAATTCATAAGGTATTAGTGTATGGCTTTTGCAATAAACCCCTCTTTCGATATTTTCAATTCGACTGATAAGACATTTTTTATTTTCAATAGATGACACCATTTTCCATAACGTTAACACATATAAGCACAAACAAAATACAAATGTGCTTTATGTAGATGAGTCAAAATCCTTTTGGAGCTGCAGATGATTCGATGTGCTTAAAGTTGCTCAAAATGATATTTATGAGCATTGGAATCTTCGCATGCCATAAGATATACATTTTATACTTCTAAAATTACTATTCCCTAGTGTTCTATCAAATAATCCCATCATTCTTCATAATGTTATTATCTAATATATGAAACTTAAATTATGTTTGGCTACTTGCAGAATTACCATCCATTATAAGTTAAAAGCATGCCCTAATGAAGAGAGTTAAATATATTACATCTTCATTGAATATTTGAAAATCAGATCATGGATTACAGATTTAGCGAGAGAACTCGTAGAGAATCACTCTATTCATGAATTAAGATATTCTCTTTGTAACTTATGTGTTGGATTTAAATCTGTAATTTTTGTAATTATAAAATATATGGATAACTCCAATGATGTTAAGGAATTTAAATAAACAGAAGAAGTGTATGAAATCTTTCGAATTGACGTAGTCTATTACCGTATACGAATTTGACTTTTTCATTTTACATTGGTAAGTAATGCTTTTGGCCTTGGGGTATATATATCATATCAGAAGGTTATTTATATGATTGAATCTAGAAGCATCAAACTCATCCTAACGAAATTGATGATATAAAAAATAAAACAGAAAAAGCGATCAAAATGATCGCGAATCCAAAACAAAGAACTAAAGAGGTATCTAAAGAAGAAAGTTTTGGACGATTTTTAGTAAAATGTCACTTTTTGATAAATTTTAGATTTCATCGTTTGTTTTAACTAAAGCGATTTTGAACAGAAATTTAGACATTTTAAGGTACGGAGACACTAATTCCATTGAATTAAAGCATTTCTTTGTAAAATTTTGTAAATTCTTTTTTGACAGAATTGAGATCAAAACGATTATTAACTTCACAATCAAAATTTATTTAAAATGGAAGGACAAACGAAGATTGGAAAGTACAATGTCATCAGAACCTTGGGATCAGGCACTACTGCGAAGGTCAAACTCGCTGAAGACTCCACAGACGGAAAGCTTGTCGCTATAAAGATTATCAAGAAATCTGCTTTCGACGTTAAACCTGACCTGCAAAGAAAGATCCGGCGTGAAGTGGCACTCATGCGGCTCCTGGATCATCCACACTTGCTGAAATTGATTGAAGTTCTTGAGTCACCTCACCACACGTATATTGTCTTGGAATACGCCGAGCATGGTGAGCTCTTCGACTACCTCGTTTCGTGTGGACGCCTCTCACCAGAAGTTGCCATGAAAATGTTCAGACAAATTATTTATGGTATTGATTATCTACATCAGCACTTAATCTGCCATCGCGATTTGAAGCCAGAGAACATTTTGCTCGATAAATCGGACCACATTAAAATTGCAGACTTCGGATTTGCACGATGGATGCCAGATAAGATCGCAGAGACGTCCTGTGGCTCACCACACTATGCGGCACCAGAAGTCATTCGTGGTCTCGCGTACGATGGACGCAAGGCAGACATTTGGAGCTGTGGTGTTATTTTATACGCTCTTTTGGCGGGAAGACTTCCTTTTGATGACCCATCGATTCGCAATTTGCTCAGCAAAGTCAAGTCTGGCAACTTCATTATGCCAGATTTCGAACCTTTCTGCATCCGCACGTTAATCGCCAAAATGCTCACAGTTGATGTCAATTCGAGAATTACGATCAAAGAAATCAAGGAATCAGAGGCATTCAAGTTGTTCTGCCCAGAAACATACGTTGTTCCTGTTCCTCTTCCTCTTCCAAACACAGCAGATCCACTTCAGGCCGAGGACATCGACGAGCAGTACTTCTCTGTCCTCAGGAACATCGGATATCCATCAGACGACTCAATCATACAGGAACTCACAGCTCCAGGTACAACAGACGCGAAAATGTTTTATTACCTTCTTACATCGACGCTCGATGTCAAGGCCCTTCCTTGGGATGGAATTCCATCAGATCCAGCTCCAGACGAGAGATTCATGATGACACCAAGAATTATGGCACCAGTTGGCTCTTTACACACCAACGATGCATTCTTCAGGCGTCCAAAGGCTCCGTCTGCAGGATCTCCAGACTTTTACTCATTCGTTGAGAAATCTTGGGCTTCTGTTGAGTACAATGGGCCAGTTACATCTGTTATTGAGTTCGAACCAGTTAATGTTGATCCAGAGACGCTGATTGCCTCAATACAGATGAAGCTTGTTGATTTGAACTGCTTATTCTTGTTCCCGAATGATCACAACCTGATCGTCAATGTCCAACATGACGATCTCTACGTTTTGATCTCGATGGTGTTCAAGGAAGTTGGATGGGCGACAATCGCTCTTGAAATGAAATATGGTGAGCAAGATGCTTTTCAAGCATTCTCCGAAGAAATAGGTGAAATTGTTAGATCATTTTAATCTTTTTTATTATTTTTAAAGTCTTTATTTTGGAAAAACATTGATTTTTTTAAAAATAAATCTATGAGTTTAAAATCAAAACATAATAACATGAATATCAATAGTAAAATTGCCTTATGAATTAGCAAGGATATAAGTTGCCTTTCCGTAGTCAATAAGTTTGGACTTGTATTGAGTTACGGTATAACCAGAGTTGGCAATAAGGTCAACAGTTTCCTGAGAAAGATTGACATTATCGACTTTTCCTAATCTTTCTATTGTATGTGCAGTCTTCATCGCTGGACCAATAACTTCGAAAGAAGGAGATCCATTGTCCAATACAGTGCAAAGGAGAGGTCCGCCAGAGTGAATACCGATTCTGAATCTCAATCTGTGTGAGCTGACATTGGAAACCATCTGTGCAAGTTGAATCATCTTCTTACCGAAGTTTACCACATTCTGAGCTGCAGCTTCTGGAGTTCCATCACTTTCGAACAGTCCTGATCCAACAATGTAGTGTTCACCGAAGGCGTGCAACTTCGTAAGTGTCTGGAATGAGGAGAGTTCGGAATCGAACTCCTTCAAGAAGATGTTCAAAACATTGATTGATTGCTTCGCCTGCATTCCTGAAGTTGTGTCAGTAAAGTTTACCGCAGATGCAACCAAGATTGTTGCACACTTGACTTCGATTGTCAAATCGCGCTTGCCTGAAACTAACGAAACAGCAATCTGGCGTGGAACTAGGGAATAAATCATCTGCTCGATCTTGGCCTTTTCGTGCGCTAAAGTGATGTTATGTGCAACAATCGTTGAGCGATCAGTGATAATCAAAGCACAAGATGTATTCCTTGCACCATGTTCTACACTAGAAATGACTTTGATCGTAACTGGAACTTCACGTTCATCGTCTGTGAAAAGAGTTGTATCGATTAACGGAGAAGCCAAAATTTCGCCTCTCTTGATCAACTCTATTGCATCAAGAACTGGTGCAGAAGATGATGGTATGATTTCACTGATATTCCTTCCAATTACATCGATTGGTGTATTGTTAAACATTTCGTGATATCTTCTGTTTGTGCCAATGACTGTTCCATCATGAGATAAAGCAATAATACCATCAGAGATGAAATCGTTAATATGGGAAATTACTTGAACTGTCTTTTGTTTTGTATTCATTGCGGTCTTTCTGAATGCATGATCATATTCACCCTGAAGGAATCTAACAACTTGTGGTGATTCTGAGACAGCTTCTAAGTCCATAACCAAAATAGGATCAAGGCAGGCTCTCATTGATGGTGTCAAAGAGTATCTGATGAATATGAAGCAGAGAATGACTTCGATCAGGAACAATATAATGCAAATGAGAAGCTCGAAACCGTTGTAATATCTGTTAGGGCCTTGCATAATCTCAGTCATCATTGTCATACTCTGATTATAAAACTCTAAAGAAAGAGAATTCAAGATATCGTACGTAATTTCAACAAAGTGGATCCACCAGTAGCTATCATAAGATGTGGGCATTTGCTCCATCTTAAGGAGTCTGTAGCAATGGACAAACAAGAAGTAAATAGCGGTTGTATAGGTAATGCAAGATATGTTAGGAATCTGTCCAACAACTAAGCTCTGACAACGCTTTTCTAACAGATATTCTCTATAGTTCTTCCTGAATATGAAGCCATCTTTGAGATCGTCTGTTCCTCCAAATATTAATTCATCGTATTTGGTGATCATTGCAGTTGCAGCAAATTTGAACAAACCCTCAAGCTCTGTCTTATTTGGAGACATGAAATCACCAATCAAATCATAAGCGTACAAATAAATATAACCTAACTCAGAAATCATATCTGATGAAACTTGCATACTATCAATGATAAAGCTGGCGTTGTTTGTATGGTTGAGGAAGGAAATAACGACAGAAATGATTGGTAATTGAATCACAATGAAAGCAGTTAAAAGTAAAATGATGACACAGTGCATCTTCATATCAGTGAAGGATAAGTGATCTGTGTCTTTCTTCTTATCTGATAATGTTGTGTCAAACTCTTCATATTCCTGTGGAAGCCCTAAAATATTTGTAACTGTTTTTGTTGGGACTGTTGAATAAAGAGAAATCAAGAACTTAAACTCATTCTTGATTTCTACGATGATGAACGGCAAAGCAACACAGATTATCAAGAAACAGACACCAATGCCGACAACGATGATAATAACAGTGTTATTCTGTGCAGGTGTTTTCTCACTGTTAATCAAATCTTTAAGGACTCTTATTTGCTCTTTCAAAGCCTTGGAAATAGCTGGATAGAAGTAAACACTTTGTTCAATGCCAATTGATGGATTCTCTTGAGTACCAATATAAGCATCGCTTGTTGCAGAGAGTGAGCGCGCTGAAATCTGGTAAAGTCTGAGGATATCAATGTAGGTAAGATTCCTCGTAACAGGATCTATTGGGCTGAGAACTGATGCATTGATCTTTTGCTCAACCCATGAATGAAGATATGAAAGAGGGAATGAATCATAGTTCTGGAAAGATTCATAAATGAGGTTATCAAATTCATTAGTCAGCGCATTCAGCGTTGCTCTCTCGGTTGAAAGATCGAAGTCAGGTACAGCATGAACTGTTGCATTGTGTGTTGGGAAGCTAAGTGTCGAGAATAAAATCTTAGATGTGACATGGATGAGCTGATGCAAGTTCATGATGAGTAAAACTTGGTCATCAACACGCTGGATATGCTTAGCGGAAAGAATGTAAACAGCCATTGAGAAACCGAGAGATATGATTGATACAATTACTGCTACAACAAAGAATCGAATCGGCCAATACATAGGTCTGGCATTCAAAGCACTCTGAATACCATGATCTGTCTTGTCTATATCGACGTGGGTTTCAGAAAACTCTGAAATGAATACAGATGACTTAATTGTTGACAAGCGGGAGATTTGCGCAATAGATTCCTCATTATTTTCTGGTAATTCATCGTGTGAATCTTTCAACTTTAGCAATCTTTGCTCTGTAGCAGTTGCAGTAATTCTGTTTCCTGAAATCGTTCTGTTGAAGTTGACATATTCCTCGAGAACACAATCTGATGAAGGATGTTCGAAAATGAAGTCTGCGAAGATTTGATTGATGTTTTCGATGTTGTTGTGATAAAGAAGACACTGATGAAGTGCCTCATCATTGTGGTGTCTGAGGATTGCGTCCCAGAAGTTCCTCAAAGAAATTTTAGGAATTTCATACAATCTTTTCACGTCTTCAACTTGCCTTGATAGTTGTTGCTCATTTGTTGGAAGCCTATTGAATATCTGATAGAAAAGAAGAGAATTATAAGACGAAAGAGGAGCAAGGTCAACACAAACAGAAACAAGATCCAAAATTTCTCGATATTTCATCTTCAGGAGATAGAAAATGAATGCAATCAGCAATTGGAGGTCTTGATGATTCGGCCATCTGTTAATCGTCCAATTTAAGAGTGTATGATTTGAGATACATGGAGCATTGTAAACAATACCAAGTTTGATGATTGTGATGCACTGCTTCGGATTGTTAATGTTTTCGACAAGGTTTTCGAACTTAGAATAAAGTAAGTCGATGTGGGTCTTAGATAATTTTTGAACAAGTAATTCAATTACTATTGTAACAATAATAACAGTGATTATATCCAAGAAGAAGCAAAGAACACTACTCATTTTGACGAAATTGAAGATAATATAGTAAATGTGTGAAATAATTATTGTAACGTATTCAGCAGAAAGTACAACTTTTCCACTCGGATAAACCGTTGTTTCACTGCTAAGCAGAATATATATACCAATAGCAGAAAGAATGATGTTGGCGCCAATCGCTAAATATTGCAACTTTGTTCCTCTGAAAAGTTCCAAAAGCACAGACATTACATATTTTGTGTTTGTCCTGTATACTCTTGGAAGAATGTTTTGCGGCCAGAATGAAAATCTATCAACAATATCGACATCTGGAGAGGATTGATAAATTCTATCCATGAAATAGGATATATAAGCTAATATGATGAAACAAAGTAGAGATATATAAGCGAAAGTGGTTAAGTTTGCTGATGGATCAACAATTGTTTTCACAAAGAAGCCTGTAGTTGTTCCAGCCCAGACTGTTGTAATGGAAAACACATAAAAGCCTATGTAAAGTAAGAAGTATACTACAAAAGTATACATCAAACTGAAAATGATGTAGAAAACGATCCACATGCAAGCTATAACTGACAAAACGATAATTATAACTTTGTTTGCGTTAGTTTCTTGTGAGCCATCCCATAATGAACCTATAGAGAGAAAAAATTTCAGAAATACGTAGACAGTCGTTGTATATTTGTTTGACGAGAGCATTTTACTTGATGTCGAGAAAAAACCGATCGATATTGATTGAAGGAATGAAACAACAAGCATTAAGTAAGATAAAATTATATAATTTGATCTCATTCTGTTGATAACTGTTGCGAGCCTCTGCTCGATTCTGTTACCGTTGTCAAAGCCGACCTTCTGGAGAAGGTTGGTTTCGTTTGAAATCTGAGATCTTCCATCATTCATTTCCCTATAAAATTTTACAAAAAAAAACGATTTTAGAAAAATTTTTGTATTCTTTTTCTTTACTATGATATTAACATGTTTTTAATGAAAACAAAAATATTTTCAATAAACTTTACATATATATTTTAAAATTCAATTGATTATTTTAGGTCTTACAAATTTTAAATTTACATGTCAGAATAAATTCTTTCGTAATGAATAAAAATTGTTTCAAATGGCCAGTTCTTCATATAGTTGGCTACGCTGGCCTTTTGAAACGCCGTTAAGACTGATGTCGAATTAGAAATCGTAATTTACATCATTTTTATATAAAACAAAACAAGTTAATAGTAGTTCTTCTTTGCAGGAAGGATTGCAGTACGAAGATCCTTGAGAGCTTGTTGCGTACCAGAAAAGGTTGGTTCACGCTGCATTACTCTAGCATAGTGCGCAGTTTGAACAGGATAGCGAACATCGAAGTAATTCTTAAGGATAAACTTAAAGTTTTCCTAGAATGATGTAATTTTATTGAAAACGATCTGCTGCAGATCTTCATCACTACAATTCAGATCGAAACAAGCTTGTTTCGATCTCATTTGTTAAGATTAAGCTTGATTCGATCTGATTTGTAGTGAATGAGCTTGTTTGCAAATTAAAATTGTGATCACCAACTACAAACATCTGGTGCCACAACGCCACAAGGAGCACTACTTTTCCGTATTGCGATGACTTCTGTTGTGTAGTTGTTGACCATGATATTTCTGTCACTTTTACAATTTTCCCGCCAAATATTTTTGTTAACATATGTTCTTGCTTCATATATAATATGCGTATATATTTTGAAAATAAATTGCTGAATTAAAATAGCTCTAAGTCTCTATTTCAATGAAAAAAAAAATGCAACAAAAGTATTTATGATTAAAAAAATTAAATAATCTTTTGTTAAAAAGGGTGAGATAAAGCTGAATGCGATGATGATAATATGATGGCTTATCACCTGCATATGTATCCTATTAAATATCAATACCCAATCTGTTCATTTTTAGTAATCCTGATTTTATCTCGTTATTATTCACTTGATTTGTCCATTTTCAACGCAACCAAATCAGTGTCTACTAAATGTTGGACTTACAGGATAAAAATGTGTTGCTTTTTATTCGCAAAATATTTAATCTTAATTTGCAACCCTTACTTTTCATCCACACAGCATGCAAACAACATGAGTAATGATAATCCATCAGTTAACATCAAAATAAATCAAGACATTTTTTTGATATAATATTGAATAATATATTTTTCATGCTTTATATATCCACAGCATTTTAGATGGGAAAATTTTTCATTTGCCACCAAAATTAGACCTTAAATATTCATACTGGTGGAGAAAAATCGAGATGTTTGAGTAGACGTAGAAAATTCAGTGACGCCGATCAGATGTTTAACGTACATTAGTCAAAAATGACCTGATTTTTGTTGTTCATGATCTCCAATAATTAGAAAATCTGATTCTCTGTTCAAAATTAGTCAAACATGAAATTTTGAAATTTTGTCAAGATGAAACTCACCATAACTCAATTTTGGTTTTGAAATATACACAAAACAACAGATGATAATCATGTTATTTCATAATTTCACCAAAAAATGAAAACTTGTTTTGTGAAAAAGTCATCAAATCTGGTTTTGCTCTTTTCAATCCGACTTTCATATAGATTTGCAAGTTGAAAGGCGCACACTTATTTAAAAGAATGAGAATTTATTTTTTTGGATTTTTGAAAATATGATTTTATACCCGCAGTATTACTGCTGGGCATAGAATAAAAGATTTGTTGTCATAACATATAAGAATCTCATATAATTTGCCTTCAAAAATTGAACATTTTATTCGATTAATGTAAATTTTGCATTTTTAGGTCAAATATCTTTCTTTAATCAATGTAATATACGTTAATCATGTTATTTTCTCATTTTATTACACTTTTCAAATTTCCGACGAATTTTGTGGATTTTAGGAATTTGAAGTAAAAATATCATCTCTATATTGAATGTCATTCTATATAATAAAAATTAGCAAAAAAATTTAAACTTTGATCGGTTTTGAATTAAATACTGTTAACATGATTTAATTCATGTTTTGTTAAATTTTTCGAAACATTTTTGTACGTTAAAAGTTCTCAAAAAATTGACGACATTTTGTACGGACTATGCCAGCAAATTATATGCTGTATTATCACCAAAAATAAAACCAGATAATGGTAATTGGCAATATCCTCATAATACTCAAATTAATCATAATTTCATATAAACTGCCTGCCCAAAGGTTCTCTAGTCAATTAAGGTTATTTGATAAATTTTAATGTACGTTTATTCACCTAAGTAAGAAAAACCCGAAACATTCCAACAAGTTTCAATGGACTCACTCTAATGGTCCCGCAAATGAGATTTAACAGCGAATGAAGCAAAAATACATTAACTTAAATTCATCATCAAATTTCATCATTAAAACTATCGATTTTTTGCTTTCAACCGATGTCAATACTCGTTGCAATTCTTTTAATATCGTTTAATGCAACTTTTACTACATTCTTTTAGTTGTATTGGTCAATATATTTTCGAAATATTTTTACTTTCATTTAAATGCATTCTTCTCCTTGGGTTACGCTTTGGCAATAAAGAAATGCTTCCCACAGCTAAATCTATCTTTAAGAAAAAAATTTCAAATTATTAATATTTTTGATTTAGAAAGTTGTTATACAGCTTCCATGGATACACTATACTTGTCAAGCAGAATCTATCCTTACCGAAATTCCGCTTTCCCCCACGTATTTCCAATTTTCCACAATTTGTTATATCTGTTTTAAGACATTACACACTTATAAAGCTTTTGTTTATTCTTGAGCGATGATTGTTCATTGTTAATTCATGATAATCTCGCTTATATGTTTATAATCACACTTTGTTCTCACCTTCTATACGAGATTTATATGTTTTTATAGGCCCTAAACCTAGATCAATCTGTACCTAGTGTAGCTGCACTGGTATTTAGGTCCTAAATAAACTCCTTTATAGAGATAAAATTCGACATATTTTGTTCCCTATGTTTGAATGCTTTTTAATCGTCATTTCTCTCAATTCCTCTCAATAGTGCCACCTTTGGGCAACAAGTTTATTTATTTTCGTCATTAATTTCTCTAATGAATAAAGGCTTAATTATCAAAAATATTTTATGTGATCAAGAACCATCATTTATTCCATAATAATTTAAAAATTGGTGTTTAGCAAATGATATCACAATTAAATATCATGAAAAATATAATGTTAATAATATCGATGATTCGCTCCAAGAAAATACACGTGGTAATCATACTACGTTAGCAATTTTAGATAGGATATGTAGAACAATACGTACTATGAATTATAATATGGGTTATGGTACAGATATCACACCAGAACGTATGAATTATTTAGTTAATGGGGCTGCGTCCGAATGGACACGCATTGGGCTGCGATGGTGAATCATCGAGCGTTATTGTTGTAAATATCTGATAACGTTTTAATGTATCTGCTAATAATGAATATTTATCGGATAACCTATATGGCCAAAAACTGCTTCCATTCATATATTTCATATTTGTTGGTTTAGTTATTTTTTCACGTTTTGTAAAATAAATTTCATCAAAAAATTCCAAATATATTTCAGTACCATCTGAAGCATTTGCTGGAAATTCTTCTAATTTATATACGAAATTACCATTTAATAAATTTTCAAATTTCAGGCTCTGCATGATATTTGGCCAGGGGTCTTGCAATTTTTTGAAAATGAAAAAATAAAATTCAAAATTATTGCATCAAATTGTACTTCTATTCATGCCTGTGTGAATTCTTTTAAAAATTACATGAGTCCAATGAAATCATAAATTTTCATATTTGAAAAATTGCTATTTGTTGATCATAATGCTATGCCTATGTTTTATTAGTAAAATGGAACGCATTCCATTATTCTTAGTAGGGCGAAAGCACTTTTTTGAGTCTAAAAGACAAATAATCAAATTTGAAAACAATTTTTTTTATATCCAAGTATTCAATTTCGAGGTGTTATATCTCGAAATTATAAGATTGTTTTGATTTGTGCCCTTACATTTATTGTTCCTGTAGGCCTATACTTCCTACTACCTAAGTTTCAGCCTCTTTTGATGTGAAGGTTCGAAGTTACCCCCTTTTCATTTGACCAATAAAAGTGATTTTAGAGATTCATCATCTTTTTTTGTTTTTAATTTCAAGTGTTTCTTCTTTCATTTGTTTACGTTGAATGTCAGATATTTCTAAAAGTTATATATTCCTTTTTTGAGATAGTAAATATTCACGTAATTGGAAATACATTTTTAATAATCATAAATTGATACCATTATCTTTATAATCTTTCGGCAATTTGAATGCATTATATCTGTCTTAATAATCCCAGTAATTATTCTTTTGATTATTAAAATAATATAACAATATTTTTATTTTTATCCGCATAAATGTTAAATACAAATTCTATTACGCACGATTAACGTTAAACTGAGAATTCCTTGCAAATTGATTTCCAGATATCTCAGGCGTTGCGCCGGCTTCGATGAAGATACCATAAACTTGGTCCTCAATAATGTTATCAACAACTCTGGGACTTCCAGCCATGATGTGGACACCACTAATATTGTTGTGATGCAACTTGTTACCATGGATATCGCCAGACGATCCTTGAAGCATGTATACAGCAGCAACTTCACATTTAGAAATATCGCACCCTGTAATTATAGCGTTACCATTGTTTCCAATCAATATACCAGCCTGCTTCTCATCATGAATGACAGATGAAGTTATCTCAGATTTTGCTCCATCATGAATCATTACAGATATTCCTCCATTGGAATTAAATATCTCACTGTTTTTAGCTTGGAAATTGGCACCTCCACGGACCTCAATATTAGGAGCTCTGCAATCATGTACAGATGACATATTTAATACCATAGAACATCTATCTTGCAAAATGATTGCTCCACTATTAGAGTGCTGAGCAAATTCGCACTCTGAAATGTTGACATTAGTATTCTGTTGCTGAACTTGAATAGCAAATGTATTGTTCTCTTGGAAGATGGATTTCTCAACATCGAGAGTAGCTCCATTAAATGCAACAACTCCCATTTGGCCATTATTAGAAATTGCACATTGTGATACAGAAGCTCTACAAGCATTAGCAGTGAGCCCTGAACCAACATTAGCAGCAAATGTGCATCCGGTAAATATTGGGCTTGCACCAACTAACACGTTTGCTCCAACAACTTGATTGCTGGAAAATTGGCATGTAGTGAAGTGTGGTGATGTACCTTCTCCTTTAATCTCAAGTCCGGCAAATGTATTAGCATGAAAATTACATTCGACAAAATTTGGCGAGGCATGACCAATATTAAAACCATTACCAGAGGATTCCATGAAGGTGCACTTCTCGAACTTGGAGGTGGCTGTAGTATCAACAAAATGGCAGCATAATTCACCACATTTATCAATGCTTACTGTATTAAAATCACATGATGAATCCCCTTTTAACAACATTCCAATCGATTCTATTGACTCGATAGTTGTGTTGTGCATCTTAACATTCGATTTGTTTGATATTTCACATCCACATTCTTGTATTTCCTTAATCACGCTATTGTCAACGGATATATGACCTCCATTTATTGCTATGAGTCCGGTTCCAAGTATGTTCGAAATTTGGGATCCATTGATGGTTACTTCACCATTATCACAAGATATTGCAGCTACACACTGTCCCTGGAACACAGATGTTTGAATATCAACCTTAGAGTTATTATTTACCGCAATAAGCGCGCCTTGTTGGGAGTTTGTGACTTGACAAGTGTTAATTGCTGCGTGAAATCCAGATTGAACAAAAATTCCAGTATGACATTGATCTATAGTTGTCTGATGAATAGTAATTTTAGAATTTCCGATTCCTGAAATTCCGCTGAATTTATTAGAAGATATCAAACATGCATTAATGTGGAATTCGCTATTAGAGTCTATTTCTATGCCATTTCCTTTGTTTTGAGAGATCTGTGTGCCTTCTATATAAAATGAAGATGAGTCTAAAGCAGCAATTCCTGAATCTCCACAATCAGCAATGACAGAAGCCTTAGATTTAAATAAAGAAGATCCTAAAAGCGTAATTCCAACGCCTTTTGGATTTGTTATCTGTGATTCGATCATTTCCATGCATATATTTCCGGTTAGTTTGATTGTACTTGAAGCCGATGATTGCAAGGTAGATTTCTTAATGACTATTGATGATGTTTTTGAAGAGCAAATTATTGGTGAAACCATTTGCGTTACGAGGATACATTCTTCAACAATTAAATCACCAGACCTGATATTAATATTAGCTGTTGCTTGTAAATTTCCTGCTGTTATTTGAAGACCTTTGATGTAGCAAGAATTAGAATTTAATATTATTGTATCTGCTGGAGTTTCCGAAGAAATTATAACTCTGCCCTCACCAATTATAGAGAGAGGCTTATCTACAACAATGTTATCGAGGTATTGCCCTTCAGGAATAATAATTGTTGAATTTGGATTTGCCTTTTTTACTATCGACGAGATTGGATTCTTAACGGCAGGGACAACACGTATTGTTTTCCCTTTTTCTGGAATTTCTGGCGATCTCAGAGGTTTAAAAGTTTCGTAACTTGCATCGCTCATTGTTAAAAATGAACTTCTGAATTTTGCCACATGATTTAATATATTCTATTAACGTATATATTCCAATATTATCATTCGAAATTTAATAGTGAATTTCAATACCGTATGAAAATGTTGAAAATCAGTGGTAATTAATTCAAATAAGGAAATTTATTAATGATCAAAAAGTTCGAAGAAGTACCTTGTTTCAATTTCAGCTTCTTCGGGGATATCTGTACAGTGGACGGCGCACATTGTGGAATTCTTACCATATTTAGCTCTAATTGATTCTGGGCGAATAACTTTCGCAACTTTAATATCAATTGGGCCAACCAATTCACGGAATTCGCGGACAATATCGAAGCATCCCTCCTTCCTGATCTCGAGACCGATACATGGACCAGATGCGAATTCAGTTGTGACTTCCATATAATTATCAATAACACCTCTGTAACACTCATAAAATTCGTTGGCAGCTTTAACATCATATGATTCCATAGCCGCGCCAACAATCTGATATCCAGCTTTTGTGATCATCTGGATAACTTGACCAGCTAATAATTCCTTTACAATATGAGGCTTGACAATGCAAAGTGTGGTTTCTTGATGAGATGCAACAAGGCGAATAGCATTCTCTCCAAAGATTATGCCGAGCTCGCGCTTTGCGGATTCTGGTGAGTCTGAGCCATGGGCAAAGTTCTCAGTTGTACTGCGAGCGAATTTTGCGCGAAGAGAGTCTGGAGCTTGAGCCTTAGCGTTGTCGAGGTTAGTCGGACCAATAATCTTGCGCCATGTTGTGATGGCATTTGGACCAACTAATTCTAAAGCAACTATTGGTCCACTTGTCATATAACGAACAAGGGTATCATAGAATGGCTTTCCTTGGTGTTCACCATAGAATTTAGCAGCTGTTTCGCGGTACATATAGCCCATACGAAGCTTAGCGACTTGAAGACCCTCTTTGTTGATTCTTTCGATTGTTTCGCCTAAGTACTGGGAATACCCAGGCTTAAGCATGGCGTATGTCGATTCGATTTGTGTTCCGAGTGTTTTACGTGTATATTCATCAGCATAATCGATGATATCGTATTGACGACCGTTAACATGGATCTTGTTTCCGACGTAGAGATCAGCAAGTTCAATTTTGTGCTCTAATGTCTTCCTCAAAATCATCCTCTTTTGACGGCAGTCGTAAATATCGATTTGGCCATCTTGCGTGTAGAACTGGATGATATAGTCGCGGAGTAACATCGATGGTTGATCAAAATATTCGAGTTTAAAAGCGTATTTCGGGAATTCAACTTCCATCGAATTGTTTAAAAAATACGTTTTAAAAACCGTTTTAATTTAAATGCTTTTTATTTTATAAATATATACACAAGGATATATGTTTCACTTTTTTCGTATAACAAACGTTAAATATTTAAATTTAAATTGTTGAGATCCATTTATTCTTATGTTTCATTCACCTTCATAAGTAAACATAAATATAAATCCAGATGGTATACCATTTTATGAATTTAAGCTTAGTGTAAGATGCAATTTTTAATTCGAATAATATATTTTAGTATATAAAGAAAAAATTACAGATCATGTGCGTTTGGATCATCACCTTCGAGAACAATATCGTTGGCATTTTGGCCTTCGTTGAGCTTGACTTGGAGTTGGTCAAGTCTCTTCCTATTTTTGATAAACTTCTTAATCATAGATTCATCGCCAGCTTTGAAGCACTTGCAAGTTCCTGGGAGTAGCAGCAATATAACAATAACAGCAACTGTGATGATCAGCAATGAGATCAAGATTATAATAAGTGGAGTTATCAGTTTTTCTTCTTCCTCGATATCTTGAATAGGTGCATTTCCACTACCAGATTCCTTTGTTTTGATTGGTGTTGGCTTTGATGTTGGTGGAGGTGTTGTTGGCTCTGGAGTTAGCTTTGGTGTTTGAACTTCAAGAGAAACCCTAAAGTTGATTTTGAGATCCTTATAAGAGCTATAAATTGCAAAATAACAGTCACCTTTGAATTCTTCTTGGGACAATTCTAATGATCCAGTCTTTCTGATAACAGTGTGCAACACACCATCATCAAACAAGTTTCCAAACCTTTCGTTTGATAAAACAACGCTGATGTTGCGATGAATGGTGTTTGTCCATACTGTCAATCTTGGAACAAATCCTTGCTGCATATCTGTTATGTCTGTGTAAAAGTAGTTGATTCCATACCAAGATGCATTAATCTTTAAATCTTGATTAGCAGGAACGGTCTTGAACTGATATGTGCACTGTAATCCAGTATACATGTCATCGCAGACACATTTGTTACCATCAAATTTGCCGTGATCGCACAGGATATTTTCGCCTTTTAATAGTGGAGTGAGGAATAAAGTATTGGAAGTAAAGTCGTCTTGTTTGAAAGGCCCAGTGATAACTAAAGCGAAACTAACATTGAGATTTTCATCATCAGTAGGGAAGTTGCTTGATAATATATTAATATGATAAGTGCCCTCTTCCACTTCGTTTTCTGATATGTAAACGCGCTCATTCGTGTTGAGCTGATCAGCTTTTCCATTTCCTTTAAACTGTTTGCCTGATGGAGAAACAACAACTAAATCTAAATCAGCATAAAGAGATCTCTTGACTGCATAATCAAAAGCATTGTCAAGATAAGCCATTGATATAACCAATGGAACTTTTGTAGAATTTGTCTTAATTTGATAAGAAACTCTCTGCTGTGGTAAAATTGTTTGTTTGTCGGCAACTCTTAAACCATAAATACCAGAGAACAAATTATTAAGTGTTGGGGCACCATAACCAGTCATTGTTGATGGAGTTTTCTCATTACTCCCAGACAAAGCACGTGACATTGTCATGAACGCCGCACGCTGGAAGTATGATGTAATGTTAATAGAAACTCCATCACTCCTTTTCTCAAAGTATGGATAGAACTTGTCATGGAAGAATTGCATGATGATTGCAGCCATTCCAGATGCTGCTGGCGTTGACATTGATGTTCCTGACTTTGATGTCATTGCTGCATCTGTTGGTGCACTTGGAATTGTTGAAGAGTATCTACGAACACCATCAGCGCTATAAACAGAACTTCCTGGAACAACTATATCAGGTTTTGTTAATGAATAATCTGTAGGTCCATAAGATGAAAATCCAGCTTTAGATGGCTTACTAATGTATGATGGGCGACCTGTAATTGTCACAGTTTGGATGTCTTGGATTTGATTATATTCGGCTTCATTGACTGTTAAAGCAATAATCTTCTTGATTGAATCATCTGTACAAACTGGCAAGTTTTCCATGATTAAAGCAACAGCCTTATTTTGCACTATCTTTTGAATTTGACTGCAGCTGGGTGACTTAGCAATAAATACTTTATCTTCACAATTATCTGGATCTGTTGATGTCTGTCTTTCATGGATTCTATATCTTGGACCATTATTGATTCCGCTCTGAAGGACTTTCATCGACCCGATAACTTCGGTGGCTGCGTATGATTTATCGCCTGATTCAACTCTGATATTATCTGAATATTGTATAGAAGATAAACTCAAGCGATCAAGAGCGCCAACAGAAAGAATGTTCTTTGAGTCAGCAGGGCATGAGAGATCATGCTCACGTCCAGAGTTACCAGCAGCAAAAACAAATAATAGATCTGGGTAGTAATAAGATATGACATCATAGCTCCATGTAACAATCTCACAATCAGTATCGGATCCCCATGAGTTTGAGGAAATGTAGCATCCGAGATCCATAAGATAATCAGAACTGTTTACAAGATCGAAATCTCCATTCATGGCATTGCCTTCTTGGACGAAACCTAAATCGTACATAATGAGTTTTGATTTAGGAGCAATACCATCATAGAGACTCAATCCACAGTCTGGACCGCAATATGCTTCACCCAAAGCAGTGCCAGAGACGTGAGTACCGTGTCCATGGTTCACATCCTGAGAGTCAGCGCATGGCACAATTTGATAAATTTTTCTGTGCTTGTCACTAGGAACTGTGATGGGTACAGAAGCATTTGGATCATAAAAGAATGGATTAAGGTAGTCAACACCTGTATCGAAGATGGAAATAAGCTGACCTTGTCCATTAAGTCCTTTTCTGTGAATTGAGCGGTCGTATGTGATTGCATCGTTGTAGAATGCAAGGTTTTGATCACCTGATTGAACAAAACCTGAGGTATATCGATTTAATAATTTGCGTGATGGGAATTTTCTGATTGAAGCAACTCTATCATCATTATACACTTCACGAAGATTAAAGTTCCCACTAAAAACATAGAATGATCGCGCTAATTGTGTAATTTTAATATCATGATGCTCAGCGACGTAATCTGGTGTTGTTTCTATAAGATATTTCTGATTTTTTATGTGTTCTTGTAACGATCTAATATTGTATATTGCCTTTTTCGCTGGATATAATTTAAGATTTTGATTTTTGTTCAATAATTCTGCTTGATTTGCATTTAGATAATGCTTGTACCATCCTTTTTCGATTCTGTTTGCAAGGCTCAAATGAACATCATAATCTTTGAAAGAATTCAAATAAGAAGTGTTCACTAGAGTTAGAAATCGAATGTAAAACCAACCTGGATTGATAGACTCAAGCTTTCTGGTTGATTTGATGATAGTTGCATCGCCTCTCAGCTGCGAGAAAAGCCTCGGTGATACAACAACCATTTGATTTTTTTTTCCTTATAAAATGATCTGCTACAGCATAATGTAGTCAAGAAAATCTTGGAAATTCAGTCAATAAAAAAGTTATGACATGTATGCCACATTTGCCGCGTAAATACCCAATTTATGCCACATAAAAGCATGATTTGACATGTAAATTATACGTTATGTATTGGTGAATACGTTATGAAAATAAATGTGACACTCTTCATCAATGCGTGAAGTTATCTCTATCCATGTTGGACAGGCCGGTGTTCAGATTGGTAACGGCTGCTGGGAACTCTACTGCCTCGAGCACGGTATCCAGCCAGATGGCCAGCTCCCATCCGACAAGACAATCGGTGTTGAGGATGATGCTTTCAATACATTCTTCTCCGAGACAGGCGCTGGCAAGCACGTCCCACGTGCTGTTTTCGTCGATCTTGAACCAACAGTCGTCGACGAAGTCCGCACAGGCACATACCGCCAGCTCTTCCACCCAGAGCAGCTCATCTCCGGCAAGGAAGATGCTGCTAACAACTACGCTCGTGGCCACTACACAGTTGGTAAGGAAATCATCGACCTTACACTCGACCGCATCCGTAAGCTTGCTGACCAATGCACGGGTCTCCAGGGCTTCCTTATCTTCCACTCCTTCGGTGGTGGCACAGGTGCTGGCTTCGGCTCCCTCCTCCTTGAGCGTCTTTCTGTCGACTACGGCAAGAAGTCCAAGCTCGAGTTCACAGTCTACCCATCCCCACAGGTCTCCACAGCCATTGTCGAGCCATACAACTCCATCCTTGCTACACACTCCATGATCGACCACTCCGACTGCGCCTTCATGGTCGATAATGAGGCTCTCTACGACCTTTGCCGCCGTGCCCTCGATATCGAGCGCCCAACATACACAAACCTCAACCGTCTCATCGGCCAGGTTGTTTCCTCCCTCACAGCCTCCCTCCGTTTCGATGGTGCTCTAAACGTCGACTTCACAGAGTTCCAGACAAACCTCGTTCCATATGCTCGTATCCACTTCCCAATCTGCTCCTATGCTCCAGTCATTTCTGCAGAGAAGGCCTACCACGAGCAGCTCTCCGTCGCTGAGATCACAAACTCCCTCTTCGAACCAGCCAACATGATGGTTAAGTGCGACCCACGTCACGGCAAGTACATGGCTTGCACACTCCTTTACCGTGGTGATGTCGTTCCAAAGGATGTTTCTGCTGCTGTTGCCACAATCAAGACAAAACGCACAATCCAGTTCGTCGACTGGTGCCCAACAGGTTTCAAGATGGGCATCAACTACCAGCCACCAACAGTTGTTCCAGGTGGCGACCTTGCCAAGGTCCAGCGTGCTGTCTGCATGCTCGCTAACACAACAGCCATCGCTGAAGCCTGGTCCCGCCTCGACCACAAGTTCGACCTTATGTACGCCAAGCGTGCTTTCGTCCACTGGTATGTCGGTGAGGGTATGGAAGAAGCTGAATTCCCAGAAGCTCGTGAAGACCTTGCCCTCCTCGAGAAGGACTACGACGAAGTCGCTGCCGAGTCCGTTGAGGGTGGTGATGAGGAAGAGGATGGCGAAATGTAAATTCGAATCTTCGTAAACATTTTATTTTCGATATCAATCTGTTATTAATTTCTGAATACATAAACCAACCCCTCTAAAACCTTCACCAACATTTTATTTTCGATATGATTAAAAATATTGACATAATACTTTACACGTCAAAATCTGATGTCATTTTCAAAAAAGGTGCCTTTGTGCCTATTGTCACTTTTTAAAATTTAGGAAAAACAAAATGATTGAGAATTTTATCCATATGCTTCTGGTCTGCATTGACGAAAATAGTCCGGACAGAGAGAGTGCAGAGCAGACATTGAATACATTTAGGACAGAAAATCCCCTCGAATTTTTAACAAATGTAAACCAAGTCTTAAAGAAAGAAGATACACCACCAATTGCACGAAACATGTCAATGATTCTCGCTACTGGTATATTTCCACAAAAGCCAGAGCCAGGAAATGAAAATCTTCAACAATATCCTTCAGAACTCATCACAGAGCTTCTTAACGCAGCTTTTGGCGAGTTTGGTAGTGATTCTGATGCAACAGGATCAATTGCTGCAGGTTTTTACGCAAGAATTTCACTTCAAGATATAAATTCGGAAAATCAATTCGAAACTATTCAAGCATTAATTGGAGCATTACAAAACCCACCATCGGCGAAAGGTTTGACAGCTGTTGCAAAGGTTATTGAAGAACTCTGCACATTTTCGAAATTTGAAGATGAAGAAGTGGAACCAATACTTGGTGCAACAGTTAACTTAATACAAAATGGCGATGTTTTAGTCAAGAAAACAGCACTTTGGATCTTGGAAGTTATTATCGATAATATCGATGAAGTTCTTTCAAATCCAGAAAATACAACATCAGTTTTAACACTCCTCCTCGAGATCATCAATATGCCAGAATATAAAGATGAGTGCTACAACTGCTGGCAAAATATTGCGACTCATTATTATCCGCTGTTGGATGAGTATCTTCAGCACCTTATTCCTATCACGTTTACTGATATGCAGTCAGACGATGCAAAGATTGTTATGCAGGCCACTGTGTTCTGGCTTATTATTGCGCAAGATGAATCAAATGGTGAAGAGAATATGAATGTCATTGCTCAAGTTGCTGCTGATCTTATTCCAATTCTTTTCCACCTTGTTGCTCAATCTCCAGTCCCAGATATCTCTGATATTGGTGAGTATGAACCATGGACAGCAGCATCAGAAGCGCTGCAAACATCAATCTATGCTGCTCCAGAACAAGTCTTCGCAATCTTGGTTCAATTAAGCTCTGAAAATATGTCTGTGCAAGAATATGGATTACGTGAAGCATCCTTAATTTCTATTGGTTCTATCATTGAAAGCTCCTCATCAGAAAGGAATCCATCTGACATCATTCCTGATGCTGTTGCAGTAATTGCTGAAAGATTGACTGATGAAGCACCACGTGTTCGCTATAACGCCGTTTTGTGCCTTCACACATTCCTTCTTAATATTCTTGAACGTGGAGACTCATGCGTGTTTGCTCCACTTGTTCCACGGCTTGCACCACACATTTTAACTATGTCTGAAACAGTTCTGAACCTTCTCCAAGAAGATCAGCCTTTGATGGCAACAACAGTTCTTACAGCTGTCGACTTTGTTAGGTTCCCTGGTTTTCCACACGTTCAGCAAAGCCTCGAACTTATGTATCAGCTGGCAATCAATGGCGATGCTGAGCAATCAGTTAACGCTTTCTCCGCCCTTGAATCTGCAATTTCTTACGCTCCAGTCACAGTTTTAGGCAGTATTTACGATGATGTTGTTAAACTTTTAGCAGGACTTATTGAGTCTAACCAGGATGCAGACTTGGTTGAGAAAGCATGCCATCTTCTTGAGAAGCTATTCTTCCGACTTGCAGGACAGATCGATGCTTATCTCGAGAACTGCTGGCACCTTTTGTCAACTGCTCTCGGCCAATATGAGAATATCGCGAAGAACTTGCTTGTTCCAATTGCTGCTCTTGCTCGCGGAACAAGCGTTGAGCTTTTCTCCCCATATATCGCTCAGGCAGTTGAGTTCATTCTCAGCGGATTGCAAACAGGAACTACAGAAGCAACAGCAAACGCGAGTGTTGCCATCTCTCTCTTAACAGATAAATATGATATGACTCCTCATCTTCCACACATCATAGAGTGCCTTGCTGCTGCTCTTAGAGAACCATTGATTGATGACATTGCAAAACAGTATGTTGCTGATTGCGTGAAAGATCTCGCAAAAACTACAAACATTCAACGATTTGTTCAACATATTTATCCACCATTGATTGAAGTTGCTGATGGCTTTGATAGTTATCAAGATGAGATTGCAGAGAATCCTAAGGATGATGATCTCCAGGAAGAGTTTGAATCTCTCCTCATATCATTCCTTCAATGCTTCACATACGGTATCAATGCAGCTGTTCCGCAGGAAGCAGAAAGCATTGCTGAGGCAATGGTCGACTTGCTTGAAGTTGCTTGCGGCCTTGAAGTCCATCACGAAAGAATTATCACTGAGATCATTAAAGCAATTGCTTTCTTGGTTGATAAGTATCCTGAACAGATGATGAATTTCATGGATAACGAACCTGGGTTCAAGGTTTGCATCAACTTTGCGATAGAAGGCCGTATTGAACTCGAAAATGTTCAAAAGATTGTTACATTTATAAGCCAAGAGCATTAGTGTTATATTATTATAGAATAAATATAGAAATAGATTTTTTTGAAAAATCAACAAGTTCAAATAGAAATATTTACATATATATATATATTAAAAAGTTTGGATAGGGAAACAAGATAAACACAAAAATGCAGTAATTTGTGACTCTTCTGTATCTTTTTGGAGAAGATTCGTCGCAATTCCTTGAGCTTCTTTGCAATTCTCTTTTTCTAGTAACTGCTTGCTAGCGAGGTAGCACAATACAATTAAAGCGATGTGATCTCCATGCCTGGCCTTCTTCATAAGATTAACAATGCAATCTGCATCAGGTTCGCAGAATTTTACGGCCGAACATAATTCGAATAAGCCAATGAATGAAGTTGGTGGATTAACTTCTGCTCCTGTTATAGCAGATATAAGTTCGCAGATCTCTGTCTGTAATTGCCCTTGAGTCCATGACTTCCATATAATCAATGGTAAATATGGCTTCAACAGAGAAACATCTTTTTGCTTTCTTGTTACTTTAACGATTTTTTGGTGCTTCAATATCCATTCCAAAACAGGAGGGATCTGAGGGAATATTGAAGATAACGTTGTAGGTTTTGATAATGCAATAGTTAATGCTGCTTTGAAAACTTTTCCGTCAGGCAAAGATTTCAATAAAACTGGAGTCATTATCGGAGATCTTGCAAATGGGTCAACAAAAGGCATTACATCGGCGAGATTCTGTGATTTGAAGAAGGGCTCAAATAATGAAATGCAAAGTGGAGCAATATCCTCACTCATGATCTTAGCAACTTGTCGCGCAAATCTTGCTTGAACATCTGAAGGCAATGAATCGATCGAATTCTTGACTAAGTCAACGAATTTCGCTGATTGTTGGATATTCCAAGAAGAAGCATCAATTTCAAATGTTTCATTGAATCTAGTTAAAGCATATTGAACTTCTGGAAGTGCTTCATTAAATGTATCTTTGTATTCTGGATCTTCGAGCATTTTAATAATCATATCACATTTCGTTAAAACATACTCAAGAAGAGTATCAATAATCTGACGTTTGAAATTGCTTGTTTTGAGAACATTTTTCAGGATCGGTAAATGTTTTGTTTCTAGCATTACAGTGGCAGCTTTTGCAAGTGTTTCATTAGAATCGAAAACCAAAGCAGCACTGTCTGGTTTTTCTATAAATATTTTATGAATAAAAACATTCGCGCACTCCAACAATTCATTTTCTCTTTCACTGAATAAAATAAGGAAAGAAGTAATTGATGCAATAGTAAAGTTTTCACAGAATAACATTGCAGCATCTAAAATACATTGACTGTTGAAGGATAATGCAACACAGTGAACTGCTTCTTGAAGAGGGAGATGTGTCCTGACTTCTATCTTTTTAGTTAATCTTCCCATAATTCTCAATGTGTATTCGACAGCAATGTGTGATTTATCAAATATAGGAACGTAATATCCAATGATCTTTGCAATTAAAGATAAAAATCTATCAAAGTTACCATCAAAATTATCGAGTTTTGATGTAGCGTCCATGTTAAGCGATGGGAAATCATTATTTTCGTGATGATCACCAACTAGAGCTTCTAAAATGGACAAAAGCAACTTGAAATTTATTCCATCTGTAGACTTTTGAATAAATGGGCCTATTAATAATTGTATATCTCCTGGTGTTTCAGCAATTTGTAAAGTCCTTTTCAATAAAAACAAAAGATCCTCAGATATTTCTGTTGCTGATAAAATAATCGATGTCGCATAAGGAATGTGCTCAACCTGACAAATTGGTGATATAGCAATCAACTCTCCAGCGCATCTATATATATCATCATTTGGAGTGTTCTTGAGAGACATCACGAAGTCAAATAAAATGCATTTCGGAGGGAATTCACTTTGTATTTCGGCACAATTTCTTAATACTTGGGCCAAAATTTTGATGACTTCATTACACTGCTCGATATTTGCTGTATCTGGTAAATGATCTGTAGCAAATTGTATGAATGGAGTTATCTGACTTTTGAGTTTTGATAATGTCTGGAAAACTAAATTTATCGAAACAACAGATCTGGCTGATGATCCAAACAAAAACCAGCCTCTTGTTTGGTTTGATATGACTGACTGTAAAGATTGTAATGCAATATGATAGTCAACATGTGTAAAAGCAGCATAGATGCTACTGACTGTATCAATCATTTTCTCAACATTTCCACCAATTATCTCCATAACTTTAGTAACATTTAAGCTTGCTTCATTCTTTGAACATCTCGATGTTAAATTCACAATAAACTTGAATGTTATATTCCGACATTGCTCATTGTTACCGAATCTATCAAGCATAGATCTCAATGCGGTTGAGTGAACATTTGGATCAATAGTTTCCAAAAATTCATCAACTTCACCAACAATAGGAATGATATCTTTTAGCAATCTCTGAGATATTTCTGGATAATATTTCATAAACAAAAGCATGTGCATTGTAAGCAATGGCGGGAATTCTGTGATTTTGAGGGAGTTTTGTGTATAATATGTATTAAGGATTGCAAAATGAACTTGGGCAAATTTAAATCTTTCATAAACACAGTGTGAAAAGAATGTGAGAGCATCTTCCACACTAGAATTAATATACTTTCCAAGTAGCGATGATGCTTCAATAACGAATGGCTCAGAAATAGAACTTGATGCACTAAAACAGTCTTCAAATAGCATTACCATATCATTCCATGTCATTATCTGATGACCACTTGTAAGAAGAGCCAGAGCTAGTTCAGCTAAAGTTCCTGCTTCTAATGGTGTTGAAACACGATGGAAGCATTTCTTTACTTCCGAAAATTCTAATTCAGCACCTAAGTTTGTCAAGCAAGTCAACGCATAATGAAATCCAAGTCTTTGTTCCAATTCACCATTTGTTGCACAATTAACAAGGAATGTGGTAAGTCTTTTCTTTGTTTCTTGGTTAATGAGAGTCGAAATAGCTCTGATGCTTGCGTTGAATCCATTTACAGATGAATCATCAGGTAATGTTGTTGTGAAATGAAATGGAGTAATTGATAATGAAGGAATCAAAGACTCACAAAGTAATATAGCCTGTTCTTCACTATGATCTGAGAGAACAATTGCTGATGGAACTAAATATACCGCCATCGAAGGATTCTTGGAAACTAAATCGATTAATTTGTTAAAAATCATTTTGTGTTTTTCTTCTGATGGCGGATAGAAATTAACAAGAGTGGATAAAAACTGTGCAAATACTTGTTGTGGATCTTGGCAAAATAAATCAAAAATTGTTTCCGAAGATTTCTGAATTGGTTCGTTTAATTCAGCAGGAATGAGATCTGGAAACATTGTCATTGCCGAAATTAATCTAGCTCGTGCAAATTTATGATAATTTGATTCACAATTTGTGCTTAGTAATAGAGGATAATATTTTTTCGCGTTTTGTTCATTCCCTGTTGAAATCATCTGTGAGACGGCAAGAGTTGTCATTATCTGTAATTTTTTCGTTGGATTCGCTAACAAAGGAAATAAATTGGGTTTCAAATTGAAGAAATTTGTGGCAATTGATGTTATTTCGGATGTTGCTGTGACAACATCAAGTGATTTGCAAATATTTTCGATATTTAATAGAGAAGAATGGAGTTGAGACAAAAATGTGTCATCATTTGGAGGTACAACTGTCAATGCTGCAGCAAACTCTGTGAGAGGCTTTGGATCGAGTGTTTTTATTTCTTTGAAATAATAATTAAATTCGGTAAAAAATATAGACGGATTTGCAGAGCAAATCTTTTGTAGGGAATATTTGCTCGTGTACCTGAGATTTGAACTCTTGTTTGACAAGCCCTGGAGAAGCTTGGTAAAGAAAATCGAAGGGGACTTTTTCTCCATTCTCAAGCTTGCCAAAATTGGTGAAATTTTTCTGACAATCTGACAAATAAATTAATTAATATTAGAATCAGCATCAAATTAATATGTTTCATATAAGAGGTGTCACAAAAATGTTTAAGGGTAGTAGTATACAGATTGTGATTTTTCGAGGTAATCCAAAAATTTGGCTAAAACCAAAAAAATCAGCAATCTGAGAATATCCAAAACTATAATTTCCCAATATCCATAAAATAAACAATTTTCCTATAATTTATATCAAAATCTCAATAAATTTCTATGATTTGTTATTAAAATATATTGTTTAATTAATAATAAAAATTCTTATTGTTATGATTTATTAATAAATAGTTTATCTAAATTGTTAAAATTAAAATATTTTTATATGTTATGAAGGTTTAATCTAAGAGTGACAGATAAAAATAAGACAATAAAAAATATAAAAAAATTTATGCGTGACAAATTGTCGCAGCCCAATATAATAAATATATTAGTCCATATCAAAATTAATTTGGAAAATTTGGGGTATTTATAAAAAATTTATATTTTTTATTTTTATTAAATAATGTCCGAACCTACTGGTAAACAAATTATAAAAGTTTTAGATGCTTATCAATGTGATAAGCATCCTAAAAATAATTACAATTATAATTTTTTCCAAGTATAAACAACTATTAAAAAAAATACGGATATATTTTAGATTAATGTCTGAACAAAATAATAAGAAATACATCCCAAAGGATATAAGTTACTGGTATGCGGATTATGAAACATGTACGCGCAACATGTCGTCGCAGCCCAATTCTATTGGTACTAAGGATAATCGTGAAATACCGTTTATGATATGTTTAAGCAATATTGATAGTAAAATTTCGATAACATTTAATGATTTTGATTGTGATAAACAATTTATGGATTTTATTCCAAACAATAGTATCGTATATTTTCACAACTTAGGTATTGATGGAAGAATTTTAATGAAATATGATGTGAAAAATAGTAATATGAAAGGTTCCAGAATAATTATACAGCAACATAAATACCAAGGTAAAAATATCGAATTACATGATAGTTATTCTATCTTTACACAGAAATTGGCAAACTTTCCGATATGTTTCCCTGAAGCATTTGCTGATATGAATATCCATAAAGAGCTTTTCCCATATAAATATTATAATTATAATCGTGTAATTTATAACTTATAAAGTTACTTAAAACATCAAATTTTAAACGTAAACACTCAAAAATAATTTTTAAATTTTCGAAGTCTCGAAATCCTTTCGCTATCTTTTTTTAGTTAGTTAGTTAGTCATAAATTATTTTTAAAAACTGAATACATTTTATAAAGTCATAAGTTTCAAAATTAATTTTAACGTTAATTTTGTAAGCAATTCAAAAATTTATTTTCTATATGGGGGGAACCTAACTTGTAAAACTAACTCTATCGTAAATATTAGTGTTAATAAATTATTCGTTTTGTAATTTGTGAATTCGGTAATTATATAAAAAGATGTTCGCAGAACTCGTGGCGAAGTCGTGGATTATTTTTTTCAAAACTGAATAAATTTTATAAAGTCAGGAATTTCAAAATAAATTTTAACGTTGATTTGTAAGAAATTCAAAAATTTATTTTCTATATGGGGGGAACCCTAACTTGTAAAACTAATTCTGTCGTAAATATATTTAAAAAGATGTTCGGAGCAGACACGGCGTAGTCGTGGATGGTGCGAACATCTTATAACTAACTGATAAATACTGACGATGTTGTTCAGGATGTTGGTTCATGGGTTACTTCTAAACCAAAATGTTAAAAAGTATATAAAAATAAATTTTTGTATTTATTAAATGGGATTAATAATTTTGCTATTTATTATAATTGTATATTTCCGGAAAATCAAGCGTGTAACACCAAATCACATTCGTTAAGTTTCAATATGATATTATTTAAAATAGTTATAACTTACTACTATTGTTGTCATAATTATTTATTAGAGAAAAAATATATTAATTTTTTCATAACATATAAAAAATATTTTTTATTTTTTCATAACATATAAAAAATATTTTTTATTTTTAACAATTTAGATAAACTATTTATTAATAAATCATAACAATAAGAATTTTTATTATTAATTAAACAATATATTTTAATAACAAATCATAGAGATTTATTGAGATTTTGATATAAATTATAGGAAAATTGTTTATTTTATGGATATTGGGAAATTATAGTTTTGGATATTCTCAGATTGCTGATTTTTTTTGGTTTTAGCCAAACTTTTGGATTACCCCGAAAAATCACAATCTGTAGACTACTAGGGTTCCTTCCAAATCGGGAAAAAGTAACGATAGACCACTCTCTCGAGAAGTGGTGGTTCCCAAAACTTTAAAGTTAGAAAGTTTACCATATTGATATGGTATACTATGTTGGTTATGCTGATACTATCTTCCAGAGGGATCTTGAAAACAACAAGTCGATGATACATGAAAAGTTAGGACGCTCTTTGCCTCGGCATCTTAGGACGTCGCCGACGAAATTTTTTTGACGCTTCGCGTCCCCAAATGAACGACAAATGCGGAAAATTTTCGATGCGTTTTCAGGGGGATAGCCCCCGCTTATTAACAGTGAGAGTTGGCGAAGCTTAACAGCACTTGTGCGAAGCACAATCACTGAAAAAAGCATTTCTTGTTGGGGTTTTTCGTCGGGGATGCTGAAGTTCATTTGGAGACGCGAAGCGTCAAAAAAAATTGTCTCGGCCGTAAACCAGTCAATTTTGAATGGTTTATGGCCGAGACGTGCTGAGTTAGTTGCGAATTAAGGATAGGCCAAAATTTGCCATGTAAACATTGGCATAATTTCAGAGTCAGAATCAAAGGAAAAAAATTTGACAACAAAAAATTATAATGAATCCGAAAAAATTTCATCAATTGCTGAAGGATGAGGCCAAAAAGCTCATTGTTGCGTGCTTTATCAGAGCCAAAGATGAAGATGATGAGTTTGTTACTGAATTTCACCAAAAAGAAAAGTCAAATACAGATGAAAACTTAATACTTGTTACATTACACCTTGAGGATGATCCTGAAGTCATAAAGAAGTACTCCATATTCGGTGTTCCAACCATTATCGGCTTTCTAAAAGGTGAACAAGTTAGAACCATTAAAGGAGCGAAAATGGACAAAGTTGACAAGTTAATAGAAAAACATACGCCAAAGAAATTCGTCGGGCAGGCCAGATCAATCGAAGCTTTCGGTGATAGCAATGATTTTTTGGAAAGATTAAGACAGCAAATGGCTCAAGCCCCAGCGCCTGTAAAACCTGACCCACAGCCAAAGCCAAGACTGGCACCTGTTCAAACAAGTCCACAAACGCAACCAGCACCACAATCCAAAATCACCTATCCAAAATGGGATCCAGAGAAAAAAAACACGCTCATTGAAGACTGCAAATTCATGAATTACATCGATTCAGATGAACTTCTTGAGAAGATCCTCGATTATGTTGAAGCTATCGGAAAAGCAAATCAAGTTGATGAAAATGATATTCACCAATATATCGAAGATATCGAAAATGGTGTATTAGTTATTCCTGACAATCTTGATGAGCTCAAAAATCAACATGCAGCGCCAGAAGTATCATCTGACATTGTTCCAAAGGAGCCAGAAAAACCTCTCAAGAAGGAACTCACAGGCATTCAGAAAGAGATTTCTAATTTCTTAAATATATTTGGGCTTGTAGAAGAAGAAATATATAAAGTTGCTAAAGATCTCGATGAATATGATGAAGATAGAGCATTAGAACTTTCTGGTACTTTCCAGCAAAATGAGGATGAAATTAGAAGGAAATTTGGTGATGAAATGGCTGAAGGTTATAGCTTGTTGTGTGATTACTTCGATATTATGCAATCATACAATAACATCATTTCAGGAAAGTATCCAAACCTGATCGAAATTAAAGAGCAAGTCAGGAAACACATTGAGAATGAGCGTAAGAAATTGGAGGCTTCTCAAAAAGTTAAGCAAATCATCAGTTCGCCAAAGTCTGTTTTTGCAACTAAAGAATCACTTCAACTCAACCAGGAACAGTTAGATTATGAAAGATGGGAAGCAGAAAATGCACTTAGAGAAGCTGCCAGAAAGAGAAGAGAAAGAGATGAAGAGATGAAAAGAATGGCAGAAATTAAGAAGAATATTGCACAGCAGCGTCAAATTACAAAGATGTTAAATGAGCAAGAAAAGACACCAAAATCACAACCAACTAATTCAATAGCTCAATTAGCAAAGCAGCCAGCAACAAATGGTGCTAAGTGCAAAGTTGGCCTTTATGCTGATAATAAGGTCTTTACTTACATGATGGGCACAAAAGATACAATAGAGCAATTGTTCGAGAAATTTAGAGCAGAATTCGCTCCTGCTAGAGGTAAGGAGATTAATTTACATCTAACTACTGATCAATCTATTATTAACTTTCAATTAACAGATACACTCGCTTCAATTGGAGTTTCTGGCTTTTCTAAATTTATGGTTCATATCAAAGAGCCAGACAGCCCTTTATCAGAAGAATCTAAGCAGGAATAAAAAAAAATTCATGGTATACTAAAACATCTTTTTAAATATTGGAATAGTTTCTCCCATTAAAATCGGGTTGAATTTGAATGGGCAGAATTCATATTATAAATTGATGTTTAAGGGTTGAAATTCTGAAGTTTACATTTAAGATTTATTACCATTATAATTCGACATCTATGAGCAATCTAAGAAAATTATTACAATGTTAACATTGCCAAGCCCAGGCTCTTATCATGGCTTACAAATGAGTATTTATATTAATGGTTATTGTATTCAAATTTTAAAAATCGTCGATCTGGTATCAAATTTATTTATCAATCGCTTATTTAGATCAAATATAGTCAATTTGTAACATGTATATTTCTCAAATATGATAATTAGATGATTTCAAATATATTTCATTTTTTTTCAAATATGCCTCGTAAAAACAATTGAAAATAACTTATTTCATTGCTGCACTTATATATTTGAAATCAAAACATTGATAATATAGGTGGCTGATGATTTTGGGCTAACATCCCATTATTAAATGAGATATTAAACTTCTTTTATAAGTGAAATAAAAGTCCACATCAAAAAACAAATTGCTAGCAAACACAAAAGAGGACATATATCAATAGATTCTATACTCAAAAATACTCGGTGTTTGATAGCTATAAAGCCATTTTGAAATTCGTTATATGATATGTGAAGAAAATTAAATACATTATTGAACGAATGTACTACTTCAACATCTATATATAAAGTTGTGCAATGATTTTTAGCATATATATTCTTAGAAATAAAAATTTTTGAAAAATATCTGAAATCTTTAGAAAAGTCAAATTTAAAAAAGTAGCTGCTGGCATATATTATAGAGTATGTGTGACTAATATGCATGATAATTAAGCTGACCTATAATCCATTAGTTATGGAGTAGTTTCGACTAGAAGTTAGACCCCTTCATCCCTTATAACTGACTTTGCAAAGCAATTAGAACATCACAAGTATATCATAAATATAGCGATATATTAATCATGGAAAAATCCACCATTAATTTAAAGTTTAGCTTGCGCAATCTCGAGAAGAACGCACTTTTCGAAAATTTGTAAACCTCGGAATTAATTTAAGAATAGTTTACATTTTTTACTTTATGCCTCTTTATTGACCTATCAAGACCCCATTGCCGAACTTCATTGGTGACAACTGATACAGCATTGGATACCTCAACTGCTTGTAGTAGCTTTATTGAAAGCAGAAACATATTGAAATATTTATTTGATCTCCTAGATTCGTAATAAGCAGCTCATGTATAGCATCGTTTCATCATTTGATAGTCTGAAAGTGTACTAAAATCTTTCGACAATTCTTACAGACACCCTTTTTTTAAAAAAGTCGGGGTAATTAATTCACTGTTATTCAATTAATTTAAATCAAATTTAAAAAATAGATTGCTACATTTGTTAGGAACTTCATGTGTTACATACTGATTGATTTAGCAAACAATAGTTCTTGAATTGAAAAGTTAGAGCGAAAATACATGGTATGATCACGCATCTTCTTCAATTTTTGTGAACTCTAGGAACAAACACCATTGGCGAATTTTGCATAGTCAAGCTAAGATCATGGTAAGATAATTATTGAATTTAGACACGGAAATGTCGAAATCTAATTTTTCAAACAAACAGTTACAGTAACCGAACAAAATTCTATTCTTTTACGTCGCTAGAGAAACTTGGGTTTCTCACCGCTGTGCTGCTTGTAGAGTCGCATGTCCATTATTTAAAAAGTTAGAGCATTTTTAAGGTGGAAAAATATATGGTATCAACATGAGAATATCTAATATGTCTATAGTTCTAAAAATATACCATACTTATCTACACATATAATAACCATATATGGATAAATAAAAAAATACTTTTATTAATTAATTAGGGAGATATTTGCTAAATTAGTTAAAAATGTAAACTATTCAAAGGTACCTTAAAAATTAAAAAAAATACTTTGTTAATGTTTGAGTATTTCATGTTCGAACAGCTGGGTATGCAAATATTGCAACTTCTGCGAGAGTCATTGGATTATCATTTTTACTATGGAAATCGATAATGTAATTTAGAAATTCACGGGATGACCTCACTTACCAAGAAAAATTTATCATAATTATGATATATTGATACTTGAAGCACTGGTCTATCATTTTCGAATCAAACGGCATTCCTTTGCTATTACATCGAGCATACATACCTAACGTTATGCCACCTCAAGTTCACATAAAATTTGCTCATTGGTAACATTACATACCAAATTTTCGACTTTACATGACAAATATCAGATAATACGTGTCGAAAATAGTAACTTTCGTTATTTTACATGTCAAAATTCACTGAAATCTCATTGAGGCATGGAGATCCTCAACTTAAATAGACAAGCAAATGCTATAAACATACTCAGCACCCCTGAAAAGCACCAATTTCTTATTAAAATAAATGGAATTACTAAATAAGTTAAATCATTGCTTTTTTAAAAATACAAAAACAGAGTTTCATATTCTTAAAATAATAATCTATAATCACAATGTTTATGAATGTATTAATTATAATTGATTTTGTTAATATATTTATAAATTCTGCGATTTAATATAGGCTACATCTATATTATTAACATGCAGTTATACCTGCAATAGATAAGATAATAGAAGAGTTTCCATCATCTTCCAATACAAGATAGTGTTTGTTTAAGCAAAATCATATTGGATGAGCGGCTTGGTCTTTGTTTGCAGAGATATTATTGATACCACTGTAAACAGAACCACAGAAAGGCACGTAAATGTTTTATCAGATCTGATCTATAGGGGGTCACTCGTTAAAAATCGCAAAACTCAAAAGAGTAAACGAGAAAAAAAAATTCAAGGAATCAGAAAATTTTCTATCCCTTTAAATACAATTAGTATGCATGTAGATTACATACTTCACAAAAGTTTATTTCAGATGCTCACTATTAGTTGCATCAATTTACAATAATCGAGCTATAAAAATGATTTTGACATTCTTGGCCATTGCATTACTTCAACCATTAAAAGGATCAAATCTTCGTCATGTTAATAAACAAGAATTAACCAATGACAAGAATTTGTTTTCTTCAATCAAGAATTTCGATATAGAATTATTAGAATCAAATACAAATGCGGAAAATCCTGCTCAAAATGAAAAGAATTCATCTGAGGCAACATCTATGTCAAGTGATTCTTCTATAGCTGAAACGAACCATAATACTACAGAAATTGAACAAAGTTCTCAGCAGATTGAGGAATTACAAACAACTGAAGCCGTAAGCGATATTGATGAAACAAGTGCTAACGAAGAATCAACATCTGAAGCACACGATTCAGAGCATTCAATTGAAACATTTTTAGAGAGCTCTACGGACATATCAACAACCTCGCCCCATGTTATACCACCAACTGGATCAAACCCGGAAGAATCATCTGAAGAAACTGAAACTTCAACAAAAGATCTCTCGAATGAACCAGAGTTAACTTCAACTGAAACAAAAGAACAACCAGAACAAACACCACAACCGGCGTCTAACTCAACATCAGCTGTATCTCCATCAGTTTCTACTTCTTCCGTTGCACCTGAGTCAATTCAGACAGATATTGAAACAGAGACAACAACTCAACTATCTCCGGATAATACTCCATCACCGATCTCTAATTCTTCGTCGCAAACAGAAACAGAAACAGAAACAATTGAAGAAACAGTAATTAAACCATCTCAGCAGCCATCGGCAAACGAATCAACTACACCAGAATTGACAAGTGAAGAAGAAACTGCTGTACACACAGTAGCTAGCTCAGAACAAAATTCTGAAAAAGAATCCGAAAATAATGAACCCTCTCAAGAACTTCCTAATGCAACACCATGCCCGTCACCTTCATCTAAACCACAGCGTGAGACAGAGCCAGATGATGATCCGGAATCAAATCCGGATGATACACCAGGAAACCAGGAAGCTAAGAATAAAGTTGAGGCATTCCAATCTTTCGGAAAGTTCATTTTAGCTCTCATCATTAGCATTGTTGTTATTCTTGCTCTCTACACAATCATCAGGCATTACTTCAGAAACCCACCAGAAACTAATATCGAGATTACGGATGAGGATGCAGATCCCCTTTTAATACCAGAAGAATTTGTCTAAAATAATATTATTCAAATATTATTTTTAATGAAAAATTAAGTTAATCAGTTAACTCAATACAGAAAAATTTAATACAATATAGTTCATTCTTTCAACGAATTGTCGATTATTTTAAATATTTCTTCTTTCTTTTCATGGATGGCCCAGTGTCCACATTCATCCAGCGACTTGAGATTAACTGAATGGACACCAGACCAGAACTCAAAGTTCTCTTTATAAGTAACGCAGACATCTTTCTTGGCTAAGATAACTGTGAGAGGAACAACAATGCTTTTCATTGTTTCTTGCATTCCTGTGAAATCCATGTATCTCATCAAGCTGCAGGCAGCTTCAGAGAACGAAGGATTCATGCACCATGAAGTATAAATGTGCATGTGAAGGAATTGAATTATTTCTGCAAATTTTGGATTTCCTGGGTCAACAAAATTGACTTTAACTGCTGGCATGATCATTGTGTTATAAAATAAATCCAAATATAATGGACCTAGAAATGGAGTTCTCATAATTCGTAAAATGGATGGCGGACCAAGATCTGCATGAACACCAGCTGGGGAGATTAAAATACACGTTTTAACTTTTTGTTTATTTGATTTAGTGTAAGTTGCGGCAATTAATCCACCCATTGAGTATCCAATGAGAATTACATCTCTAAGGTATAAATTAGAGATGAGGGAATTTAATTGATCAACCATAGTTTCGAGATTATATTTTCCTTTTGCAGTTTTTATGGATCCACCAGTTCCATAAGGATCATACATAATAACTCTGTAGTTACTTTTAACCAAATGATCCGCAAGATCTTTGTACATCAATGATGAACAAAGATATCCAGGAATGAGAACGATTGGCTTGTTCAATGACGATCCGAGGTCGTAGTAGTTCGTTATTCCTTGCGCTGTTTCGAATGTTGATGCCTGTAAACCGCATGTAAACTGAGGGAGATTTGATTTTGCGTTCATTTTTCAAAATAATCGTCAATTTTAGTTTTATTTTACTCCTTTTATTTGTTATATGCTTTGATCTCCTAGTATATAGCAGATTTTTCTTTTAAAAAACTTCCAAGCTGATGTTTTTTTCAAAATTTGATCAATAATAAAAAAAAATAGAAAAGGTAAAATAATTAGTAAAACAGCACTAGTTAAAATCGAGACATGTATTTTTAAATAAAAAGATTAAAGTTTTGTATATTCTGTTAACACTTCTTCAACTTCCTTTGTCTTGTCCTCACTCATTACATCTGATTGCAATAATGCGGACAAAGCAAAAAGAGGATCAACCTTAGACTTGGCAATAACATGGTTAGGATTCTGGAATCTCTCGTCTCTCTTCTCAAGTGATTTGAGCTTCCTCTGAATGATCTGTTTCTGTCTTTCCTGGCAATGAATGCACATGTTAATATTTTCACCAAGGCACTCAATATGATATGAGTGTCCACACAGGAAGTGTTTAGCTGGTAGATCAATGACACCATTGCACTTCTTGCATCTAGTTTGATTTGCCTTATAATGACAGTAAACAAGCTTGTAAGCTTCAATATCTGCTCTCATCATTTGGTTTTCTGTTTCTTGAGCAATTCCTTGCAATTCTTTGAGTCTGCCTTGTCTGGCCTTGAATTCCTCCCTTGCAAGCTCCTTAATGTAGTTCATTCTGAGTTTCCTGTCTGCAGAAATAATATCCATAAGGTCCAAGAATGCAATTGGACCATCAACATTCTGCATCTCCTGGAATTCAATAACATCAACTGCCTTTGGAAGCGGGGGATCATAGTTCTTATCGCTATCATCAATTTCATGATCTTTAATGATATCATTATCAATCTTCTCGTAGTACATCTTAGCAACTCTTGTTTCGGCTTTGATTCTTGTCTGCTTGATGAGCGCCAATAATTCTCTGATTGCTGCTGTTAGCGTTGCAATATTTTCATCCTCACTCATTCTGCGCGCGTTCACTAGGTTTGTAACAAGATACTTGAGGGCATAGCGCCATAATTCATTTGTCTGTCGCCAGATTGGTATTGGATAGTCATCTGCGAAGTATCCTGGAATTTGTTCGAATCTGGATAGTTTGATGTATTCTTTATAGTATCTTATGTCATCCTTGATATAATACTCCATAAGTCCGTGTCTATATTCTTCAGACTTCAAGAAGAGATCAACTTGGTCGTTCTCATACTTGAACTTATCTCCGTTGAACTGGAAATATTTGTGGAAGCGCTCATCGCGTTCTTGTTCGACTTCCTTGAAAATGATTGACTCGATAGCAGTATTCCAAACTTCTGTTGTGCACTGTTCTGGGTTCTTCTCAGCCAAGAAATCAATAAACGCAACAAGCATTGGTGGGCGGAGTAAGAAAACACGTGTGAAGTCATCTGGATTGCAACATTGGCGTATATCATCTTTATAGCGGAGTTTCTGTGGGCAGCCATCACAGCAGCAATCAGCAAGGAAGGATGTGAATTCTCTGGCTTCCCTGTCATCTTTGAAGCTTTCTAATATATCCAGACCATATTTCTTGACAATTTCTGTGACATCTTCAGCACTGATAGTGCGAAGATGCTCGAATATTGTGCGGAACTGATGATCTTCAGCAAGCATTCTTGCATATGTCATGTTCAAGCCATAGTTCTTTGCGAGTTCAAGTGATTGTGGACGATATCCGCTTAAGTTAAGTACATCTACTGCAGTTGCCACATCGTAAGCTGCTGGTGCACGCTTCTGGCTTTCTTCGATGTAGTATTTAAGCTTATCATCCTTTCTAAGCTTAGTATAGCAGTTGAAAAGGAGAGTTGTATGTTGCTTGTTTGACATTCCCTTCGCTTGGAGACCCTCAAGATAACGGACAAGGAATTCTGCATATTGTGGATCAATGAAGCGTGTGATGACATAAGATGCTTCAAGGAATCCAATTGTTTGAATATATTCATCGATTGCTTGATCCCATTTGTGCTTAGCATAGTAAGAATCAGCACGTTTTCTATGAATCATGCTGACAAACTCTGGTGACATCTTTCTTGATGCAGCAATAGCAAGAGCGACATCGAACTGTTCGTTCTTGATGATAGAGATGATTTTTTCTGTCATATCAACTTCAGCAATTCTTGTGAGTGAGTTATCTGTACGAACAACAATGATTGAGTTCCATTCTTGGAAGATGTATCTGACATTATCACCAGGCGCGGCCTTTCCGAAGATGCATGGTGGGAAGAAGTTGAAAATACGAATCATTGAATCATTTTCTGTATTGAACACAGCCAAAAGTGCGTTTCCAATCCAGTAAATCCATATTGGCTCACCATTCAAGACGTATTGAATCTTTGGACCATGATTTGGCTGAGAACCATGAGCATAGCCTCCTCTCTTTTTGTTCTTCTTTTTAGTCTCTGCACTTGCTTGGCCACCCTCTCCTTCCTTCTTTTCACAATCCTTTGGCTTTTCGTCATTTTGATCAGCTGGTGCCTCAGCTTTTAGCTTTTCTTTCTGCTCTTCATCTTCGTTGTCATCCTCATTTTCATCAGTGCTCTTTGCATCTGGGGCGTCTTCGTAAAGTTGGCCATCAGAGTCATAAACGGAAACAGTTGCACCTCTGCAAATCATGATGATACCATCTTCTTTGATTGTACAAAGATGTGGTCCAACACCTCCGTCAGATGGGACTTTCTTCTCTTTATAGATCTTTGAGCCTTCGCTACCCCAATCTAAGTATGTGATTGAGTTCTCAGTTGTAACGAACATAACATTTCTTGCTGGGTTTTTTGGATCGTGCGTGAATAAGACGTTGGTGATTGGATCATGCAAATTGCTGACAAGTGGTTTGTCATCGAATGGATCTGCAAATATGACGAGCTTTGACTTTTCGAGGATGTATGCAAATAATGTCAAATCGTCATTAATGAAGATTGATACTGATCCATCTTCGATTGAATCATGTGGGATGTAATCCTTAGGAACTTCGATCATTTTCGGTTGAAGTTGTTTGGTATCGAATGTATAAAAGTAAAATCCGTCTTTATGTGATGTTGATTTGACGGCAACAATGGCTAACGGAACTTTCTTCGCCATTGAAACTGCAAGGAAGGTTTCTTCTTCCTTGTTCTTCAATTTTGCGGGCTCATCAACACTTGGGTTTGTAAAAACAATACCTTCAGTGGAGCCGATGTAAGCCAAGAGGCCGCCGTAGCCATTGTCGCACTTTTGAAGTTCGAGTTCTTCAAGTTTCTCGTACGGGTTGTCGACGACATCGTAAAGGTGATAAACATTCCAAATAGTATCGCTCATTTTATTCTATTTTGAAAAGTGACATTAAGTAACAACAGGGACTCTTTTATTCATTTTGTATATCATTCCTGGAATGCGTTTTAATTTTCATATTATTTTCAACAAATTGTTCAAATATTATATATTCTTATTGCAATAGTACAGATCTATACCTCGACACATTAATTGCTTACTTATACAGCATCATGCGATCTTGTTGTTGTGAACCATTTCGCTCAAATCAATGTTACTACTATTTTGTATTTTTTTTGAACAACCAAAATTAAAGTTGGATTCTGTCATATATTCTGAATTCTCTTTCTGTTGGGCAGCAGCTCTTCTTCCTGAATATTATCAAGATCTCTCCATTCTCAATTATTTCATAGTAGTTCTTTAATATATGGTATTTTTGTCTTGGAGGGAAATCATGAATCATCAGGATCGCATCATCTCTGATGTGCTCTACAAGGTGAAGTCCACAAGCAGCTCTAAAACGCCCATCTATCAAAATCAGGTCTGCATTGCACTCCGGCTTATAGGCAGTATAATAATTTCGCATTTCCTCTTTGGTAGTGCCAACTGGATATCCAGTATTCATCCTTCCATGTAAGTCGACTGTGAGGAATTCTGCATCTCTGTGCTTTGGTATAAGTGTTCTAATCAAGTCATGAAACCCCTTATCACTTTCTACGGAGTAAATTTTTGGAGTTATTTGGCTTGCCAGAACCCCATTCGAAATATACGGATGCCTTAGAATAGTATTTTATCAATAATCAATAATGCATCCCTCCAGACTTTAGAAGCTGGTTCTGATTCCAGTTTCAAAACCCACACCCGCAATTCCCCCCACGACCCAACCTTGGGGGAGCACTATTTTGAAGTCTTCCTCGACAAAATTTTAGAATTGTTAAAAATGGATAGAACTTATTTCTTGTGGGGAGTCCTCCTCCACATGATTGTATGATGTATGATGCATTCTGAGTACCTCAAATATCTGATATGTTATCACCGAATTCGATATGTTTGCAAAGGGTAAAATTCATTCATATTGTGAGTTATATTTAATGAACTATATATGAGTTAATATTTCAATTTCAAATATAATTTCAACCGATTTTAATCCTTTTATTCAGCGTTATTCATATGCTTATCTTAACTGCGTACTATTAGTTATATTCTTTAAGTATAAATCATATATTGATCATAAAATATAATAAAAAATTAATTTTTTATTAAGTAAAAACACCAAAGTATACTCTGTATTCGTAAAAACCAACATGCTATAAGCACTGTTCGGTTAAATTCTTGTCGTGAACATTTTTAAATGAAGATAGAATACTAATGTTTGCAAAGTCGACAATAATATACTTTGCAAAGCAGCAAGGTATGTGTCAGTACATGCGTTAATTATTTATTGTAAAGTGACGATAATTTGATTTTGTTTTTTTAAATTGAACTAAGTCATAAAAGGAGAAAACACGAGAAAGTAGAAAGATAAAAGAAGGAGAGAGAAAGGAAAAAGGGAGAATAAAATAAAAAGGGGTATATTTGGTGAAG